>CASBSA010000116.1:0-14250 GCA_949129095.1 Volucella bombylans
TATGTACATTGTAATGAAAGAATACCTTGCCTGTTTTCGTGGTTTCTGGAAAAGGATTTGAAGTCTTACAAGATGGCGTATTAATTACGATTACGAAAAAGATTTTGATTATTTGGTTTATAAAAGACTAGACCCTTAAATTAAACAGAATAGTTATCTTTAAGCCGAGAGAGCAAGCATACAACACTATGCATTCCATGAGCAAATAAACCATAATGGTTAGCAACCTTACGATTCTAACCTCAGATATTGCTTTTTTCATTGGCTGGTCTCTTAACAATATCTACGAGTACATTCAAAGATTTCCAATATTCCTACCTTAAGGTTATAGTCAGCCAGCTTAGTTTATTGGTTGTATGTTGTTTGGAGAAACACGTGTGAACTTTGTTTTCTACTATCGTTGTACACAATCTGTTCGTGAACATAATGTATAAATAATATACATATATTTTAGTTTAAGTAACTATTTCATTTCAATATTAAAATTGTAATCCGTGTTAAATCCAAGCTAAATTAATTGAAACTAAATCTAATGTAACCTATGAAACGTAACGTAAGATTACGAATTGTAAATATTTAGTACAAGTGTATGACAGTTTGAAAAGTTAAATATGGAAGTAATTTCAGGCGAAGAATAAAAGAGACTCTTTTAAAACCGCATTTTCTACCCATTTTTTAACCCCACACGTATTTAGCAAAGTAAAACCGTACACACCCCAACACAATCTTATCACGAACGTGCTTTTAGATACCTTGAAGGAATAAAGTTCACGAAAAGATCTTCGTGAGTACACAAAAGACGCAGCAGAATCAGGATTTGGATGGTATAATATCGGCCATGGAAGGGGCCTATAAAACAGACCTGAAACGAACACTATAAAAACGATTATAAAGGTAAGAAGGTATTCATTTTAGCAAAATGGGTTTAAAGCCTAGGGCGGACATTTTGAACAGGATTAGTTTATAAGATATCTTGTCAAAGGCCTTACTGAAATCAGTTGTTATAACGTTAGATTCTTTACCACTTTCTAAGGCTGAGAGAACAGAGGACACGAATTCGACGAGGTTAGTGTTAGGTTAGTTGATCTACTCGTACAATACCTTTCAGAAAACTGTGTTGATAAGTTTAAGCCTTCGTACAAAATGCTTTCGAGGAGTTTGGGTATATGTGAAAGTTTAGCTATGGGGCGGTAATTAGTGATTCCGCTCCTTAATCCCTTTTTGTGTATCGGTGTTATGAAAGAAGACTTCCATATCTGTGGAAATTTAAGAGAGCGATAGCTGGAAAAGATTTGAAAGGGATAGGGAACACTTTTTAAGAAATATGGATGGAAGGCGATCTGGGCCAGGTAAGTATTCCTCTTTAAGTTGTTGTAATTTATTTTCTATTACCATATGATCGAAACTTTGGGATATAGAGGGACAAATGGGGAAGATAAGTAGATTCCTATACATATAATAAAACGATAAGGTTTTTCTTTTGTTACCTAATGGCATGAGAACCGCTCGATAGATTCGGGTGAAACATTTTTTTAAATGTTTCTTAAGACTCCAAGAAGGACATAGGCTATGTCGTTTTTTACTCAGCCTACTTTTTGTGAGCGTTTTTGTAGTTTTTATTGTTTTTTACCGACTTTACTGCCTTTAACCTCCTATTACTCGGGTAATTCATAATCAATACAAAAAAAAAAGAATACGTAATGGCGTCAACATTACCTTCAACGTTTTTGTGTGTCGTTTTCTTTGTTGGATCGAAATTGTAATGAAAGAGAAGTATTCACATGTGTGTGGTGTAAATACAAATTGAGTGCAAGTGTATTCCCAGTTTTTGTTTGGAAGAAAGACTCCATTTAGTGTGAGTAAAAATTGTATGCGGATGTGCACGATTGTTCCTGATCGTTGTTATGCTTTGGGGTGGTGGGCGCACATCGCAAACATACCTATTCACCTCAACAAATAATGTGCGTCGTTTTCTCTGTTGTGTCGCAAGGAACGAGAAGTATGCGCACGTGTGTGGTGTAAATACAAATTGAGTGCAACTCCGTTTTTTTGAAGAAACACATCATTTAGTGTGAATAAAAATTGTTTCCTGCAAGTTTAACGAAAATCTGTTACTCACTCACATAATGTTGAAACTTTATACATAGCTAGTTGGTGTTTCTCCTTAGCGAATGTGCATACATATATATCTTCTTGCACTGTTCTCATTAGAATCTACGTTGAATGCTATTTGTTCCTACCACCAACACAATTTTCCAGATTTTTTTTTTGCTTTGTCTTCTTTTAGGTGAGTTAATATTTTTTATTTATTGCTTGACACAAGGCTTACAGTTTTGTTTTAGGTAACGCTCATATAAAACAGATGAAGAACGTCACATTAGGTCAGGTACCGAAGATGAATGTCTTGCTACAACTCGTGTGTCACAAACAAACACACATCTTCAGTGGATTAATAAAAACAGAAGTGGGTTTTATTACACTAAAGGAATAAATTAAGCTGAATTTGCTGGTATCGGTGGAATTACCCAGGCCTGTGATCATTGTCAAGCTCTTAAATGGACAAAACAGTCGAATGGAGTCTGCTGCTCAGGCGGAAAGGTAAGTTTAGATATTTTTCAAGAAACACCAGAACCCTTGAAGTCCCTATTGACCGGGGATCACACACAATCTAAACATTTTTTGGAATGTATCCGTTCTTACAACAGTGCATTCCAGTTGACTTCATTCGGGTCAAACCAAATTGTAGAAGGGTCATGTATGCCCACCTTCAAAATTCAGGGTCAAGCCTATCATTTAATTGGATCTCTGTTGACAGCAGGTGAACCGAAATTCCTACAAATATACTTTGTATCCGACTATTGCGAACAAGCTAATATCAGGAATCAACATTTCCAAAATCTAAACGCCAGTCTGATTTCCGAGCTGCAAAGCATGTTTCATGAAATCAATCCATATGTGAATAAGTTCAAGGCTGCACTGGAGGCTATTCCTCAAAATCGACAAAATAATTACAAATTTGTAATCAGCGCTGATAAACGACCCGCGACAGAACTTAGAGGCCGATACAATTCCCCTAGTACGAACGAAGTCGCCGTTGTTTTGGTGGATCAGGATCGCACGATAGACATGATATTGTGTTGCGCACCCGTGACAATCGCTTGCAACGGATAAGTGAAACGCATAGAGCCTTTGATAGTCTTTAGTACCCACTGATTTATTCTCGCGCTGAGGACGGATATAATTTTGCTGTTTTCCAAGTTAATCCTACTACCGGGGCGTCAAATTACAGTAAAAAAACATTTGCTCTGCAGTTCTATTCATACCACATCCATATACGACGCAACTGTTTTGGTCATTTGCACCGCTTTCGAGGTATTTTGATACAGTTTGTGGTTGATATGCACGCTAAGATCGAAACAGAGCGTTTCTTATACATTCGAACAAATCAAAAAAGATTGCGTGCTGAAAATTATATTGATCTACAGGACGTCATGCAGCAGGATGCTAATGTTGAGGAACTGGGGCGGTTGGTAAATATGCAAGAGCACACACAAGATGCATTTTTCTATGTAAGGAAGTATGGGCGACCAGACCTCTGTATAACGTTTACCACGAATCCTATGATCGACACGATGTCATAGCAAGAGTTTTCCATTTAAAACTCAAGTTAATGATAAATTTGCTGACAAAGGAAAATATGTTCGGTGCGTTCTTATGCTTTATGTAAAGTGTTGAGTGGCAGAAGCGTGGTTTGCCCCATGCGCACATTCGTCTATGGTTGAAGGAAAAAGTCCATCCAACGATGTCGTAAAGAATCAAATGTTGCATGGTTCCTGTGGTACATTGAATACCAACTCTCCCTGCATGCAAAATAACTGCTGCATGAAAAAATATCCGAGAGCGCAGATCCAGCAGACTGTAACAGGAGAGGATGGGTATCCATTATATCGCCGACGTTCTCCTGGCCGTTATATAAGTATATGAGCTCTTCTGAGGCTATGTGACGAATTTTCAGTTTTCAGATACACGAGAAGTACCCACCGCTCATACATCTTAACGTTCTATTAGAGGGCGGACAACGCATATATTTTGACCCTAAGAGCATCAGAGAGCAATTAGACAACCCAAGAAACACAACAAGATTTGTCATCTGATTGAGTCCTGTGCAGTTGAGGTATTGTAGTTTGAAATCGCCGAATACGATGATATCATCGAGAGGATCAGATAAATTAATGATATGATCAATTGCTTCGATATCGAATTGGTAGGATGCAAAAACACATTACGTACAGGGACCTGCAGGGGAGTGTTATCTTAGAATAAGTAGAAACAGCGATTGGAGAAGGGTTTAGGCCATTGTGGACGGCCAGTAGGACACCTCGACAAGAAGAATAATTTTTTGGACGGCTAAGATCGTTGTCAGCTCTGCTCCGTTGAAGGTGTGAGATCCTTTTTGAGTGCACATAGCTACTGAAAGCAACAAGGTCGTCTGAGACTTTTTGGGGAGACATATTGAAAATCTCATATATAAGTTCCTCAGATTTGTAATGTCAGTAGGGAAACCTTCCTGCTGTATGGAGACCATGACGCTTGTTTTAGTTTTTCCCTCATAGCAAACTGAGTCGGAATTGTCATGCTAGAAGGAGATGTACGTATATTCTCGTACTTCCCAAGCCTAGAAAGTGCATAACGACATTCTGTTGTGTCAAAAGTTTTTTGAGTTATTTTAACTGCGGGTTGCAGAAGGTTGTCAAAAATGGGGAAATGGACGAAGATGTTGAGGGCGAAGCAGCTGTAATTAAAGAGGCATTACACACATTTTCAGATGAGGGATTTATAATATGGGAACTAATGAAATTGGGATATTTAGCTCCGGTTTTGAGATCGAAATTTGGGAAATAATTAGGGAAAATCGTGTGTGTTAGGGATTTAATGCCGGGAGTTTGAGTTGGAGTAAAAAGAGACACGTTAACTTTGGGGCTTGGTTTGGGTTGAAATAGAGGGAGTTGGAGTATGGGTAGAAGGCTTAAAATTAGGAAAAAATTTAGTGTTAAAGCTCCGATTGGAGCTGGGTGTGTTGTGGGAAGAGGAGGTGGATCTTGGAAAATTGGATTTACTTGCTAAGTTATTATCTGGTTTAGGTAAGATGGACTGCTTGAATTTATCCTGCTTCTTGGTCGTACATTGTTGTTGGCTGGATTATTGCTGTGCTGCTGTGCTGAGATGTTGGACTCAAATTGCAGTGGATAATGCTGATGCCATATTTCTTTTCGAAGAAATTCGAGATTAAATCAACATCAGCGTTTGGGGGTGCGCCTTTGATAAGAAGAGTAGTGACCAATCGGGGCAGCGATTGGAGGAGTTGACGTAGATCTGTTCTCTGTTGTCAAGTTAGAAGAAACTTCGCAATTATCAGTAGGTTGGGCCGTTCACAGATGACTTACATGTGGATGCAAGCGCGAATCCACCTCAGGTTCCACTAATTCAGACATGATCGATGTATTATAGGGGAACATTCTGGTAAGGCTGCGGGAAGTTTGGTGTGTCAATGATTTTGCTGTTTATTGTTGCGATGTGATGTTCAATATCGCATACGAGGGATCGAGTTGCAGTAAGTTCATCACCGACATCGCTCACTTTCTCGAAGATAACTTCGAGCATAGGATCAGATTGTTTAGGTGATAGTTGTTTGTGTGACGAGGACTGGAAATGAATGACAATGTCGTCACGTAGGGAGCTTATCAGCTCGCGCGTTTTTTGGTTGGATATAACCTGCGCAGAACAGATAGCTTTGATGTTACTTAATACTTTATCCAGGTGAAGTAAGAGAGTTTCTTCATTCCTGGCTCTCCCGGAGTCTAAATCGATTAGACCAGCAATTTGTTTATCCATGGGCTTTGGTTTGGATTATATTAGATCGACTGAGTTCTGCACTCAGTTACGTAACTCTTCAACACTTCACTGCTTTCGATAATAGAAATTTTGTGACTAATCTTTTTCGCAAATGCGTCTTGGTAGGAGTCATTTGAATCGCTTAGGCATTTTTTGCCAAAAGCACATGCGAAAGTGAAATACTCTTGCACTCATCACAGAGGAGGTAAAGGAGGTTATCGGAGAATTATTTGATAAGCACCGTCAGTCAAGTCAGCATTGCTGTCATCGATTATACAATTGGCAAATTGGCAACTCCGCAAGACATTTTTAAAATTTGAAATGGGTGATATTGCACTAAACACACGGTCGCGTAGATAAATTAACTGTGTAGGTCAGTGAGGGTATGAATATAGATCGAATTATTGTTTTTGTTTTTTTATTGTTTGGTTGCAATTGACTCTAGATAAGCGCTTTGCAGTGAAACCTGCCAGCAGACAAAAAAATTAATGAATTTGAGCACTGGGGGTTTTTCAGATTTTTTTTTTACACGATTACATATTCGTAGAATACGTAAAGGATTTTAAAGACAGAGTCCGATGGCTTTATAATTGTCTCAAAACCAGAGGATGTCCTTTCTTAACATTATATATATAATATTGGAGTTTTATTCGACTGGCATGCTCTGCCCCATTATATTTAAGAGGTGTTTTGATATATGCTCTTCACAAATTCATCTCTCGCCGCCTTGAATATTTCCTAAGTTAAGCCGTCAGTACTGGCAGACTTATATATGGTTGGGTAAACAGAATTTTGGCCTGTCATTGTTGATTGGATTGCTCTGTCTGAGAGCGGAATGTTGCTCGTCATCACCATCTAATAGTCTTCAGAGTAGATATTTCCATATCCTCAGCACTGACTACGAATCTACAACTAGACTCCTTTATTCGTCCGTGCAGGCTTCCGTTCATATTCTGGAGACCTGGCATGTTTTTTGTATCTTTTTGTAAAATTTTCTGCTATAACATCTCTTAATTCCGTTGACCTCGCGCTTCTAGTGGCCTTTTTGTTTCCTTCTGAGAAGCGGGTGTTCACTCACGAGCCGCTCTGGCTGCTTTAAAGTGGTTACCAGTGCCACTTTTTATGCTTTCTGTTTGCCTTCATACGCCAGATGTCATTCATCGCTAAACCACGAATTTGGCAATGGTGAACCAGTGTATATTAAACTCAGTGGTAGGTAAAAGCGAACACATATGTACGTCATAATCTACGATTCTCTGCCCACTCCACCTCCTCAGTAGCTGAAGTTGAAGGATTAGATAATCGATTGGTGCCATTGGAAGCGACAGGTTAGTTCAAAGTGCACGTGGGTGTACCGCACCCTGGTTCACAAACCCTATAATGAAGGATATATTTACGTTTTCTATTAATTTTTTTTATATTTTTCGCTCAATAAAAAGCATATATTGAATAACATATCCTCAAAATGAATAAACAAAAAATATTGCGGCTATTGGAGGAATGTTCTTTGGATGAAAGTTATAATGCGGGTTCTGATGTCGATTAAGAGGAGTGCATCAGTCAATGTAGCTGGGAAAGTGACACTGAAGAGGAATTAGCTCAGTTTTCGAAGGCCGCGATGTTGACAGTGACATCTGCGAATTATTCCGATGACAGAGACAGTTCCATTGAACGTCCGCACGCTGGTATGTTTATGAAAAATATCAAGTTAAATATCAAGTTAAATATCAACATTGCTGTGGATCTAATATGAGAACTCGATCACAGAACTTAATAACTTTTACTCCAGGTTTCAAAGATCAAGGTCGTAATGCCCGTTCCGAACATAACTATTCGATATTTATGATATTTATGAAAAATTCATATGTCATATCGAAGAGAAATTGGATTCATTCCGGGTGTATTCGGTGTGTCTTCGTCCAATATATGCCTAACAAACTGCCCAAATATGGTCTGCAGAGTCATCTTCTATTAGACGCAACAAGCTTTTTTACATTGTAAATATGGAACTTTATGCTGACACTCAACCTCAAGGACCGTCCAATAAGTGCAATAAACAGAATAATGCATTCAATATCGCAGTTAAGGCAAGATGCAACAATACCTTTGATAACTGTTAGGTACACAAGTTAACCTCTAACTCAACATGTGCTGCTACATCGTAATTTGACGTCAATAGAGCGCGCTCAATAGATTTGAGTACCCTTAAAATGTTTGTACACAGCGCGGCGAAGGACAATTAGGGAGGAAATAAAGAGAAGTACGTTGGCTTTAAATAGCTGAGTGTTACAAGGACTAGAAAATAGGGAGCTGGGCAGTTCACTCTATAAGCGAGTTGTGCGGCTTAGAAACGAATATTACTATGAGTTTTATCGCACGATTTTGAATCCTATTTAGCAGGTGCAGCATTTTTGACAATATCAAATATGTAGTCATTTCAACGTAAGTTGTCACTGTCACACATACTAAGAATGGAAAGTTTTTCGGTTTCGACGATGGAAGTGCCATTAATGGCTGGGTATTTAATTTTCGCTTTAATGACAGCATTCGAAGCATTAAATTCCACTCTGTTGATAGTTCCCTAATTGGTTATGCTGTTAATATCGGATTTTAATGAGCTTAACATATGCTGCCGTTCCCGTTCTACAGCCGAAGAGCAGGGACGAAAGTCCGCAAACAAATATGAAAAGCAGAGAGTACTGTCGTCAGCAAACGAATATATTGGATTAGAATTGGCAGACAAGAGATCGTTGATGAAAATTAAAAAGAGTGTCGGAGACAGAACGCAGCCCTGGGGCACACTAGCATTTAGTTTTTGAATATCATCCAAGAAAACTTGATTTAAACAATTTCTATACCATTGAAGAAGAGCGTCTTCGATCTCAAAAGCACGCATTTTCGACAAAAGAGCCTGGTGTCAAACTCTGCCTTACAAATGTCAAGGGCAACTTACTTACTTTCGCCAGATTGATGTACGCTTTGCTTCCTTTTTTTCGTGAGACAGGCCATCAAATCACCAGTGGACCTGTTGCTGCGAGAACCATACTGCCGGTCAATGAGAAGTTTTTGTGTTTCGAGATATTTTATGGGCTGACGATTTATCAGCGTTTCCATGACCTTGGAAAGAAGGGACGTTTTAGTGTTGAAGTTTGAACCGACTGCTTTTAATTTTTTTTTTATGGTGCATACTTTGACCCCTAAAGGCTCTTAGTTTAGAATTTACAACCATTTTTCTGTTAAAGTTTTGACCCCCACAGGCTCTAGTTTGGAAGTTACAGCCATTTTAATGTCGAAGTTTGAACCGACTCAGAACTAGAGAACATGACACATCACAGAAATTTGAAAAGCCTGCCGACAGCATTGGAAGCAGCCGCGCCATCGATGTCCATGGACGCAGTATATGCCGCTACTGCTTAATTTTAACAATTACAACCGACATTTTTTAAGACTGTTAAGCCAATTTTCGGTCGTCCACCAGACGGGCTATGCGTGCTATTGTGGACTGGCCACTGATACCATTGGCCCTAATTATGACCTGGACAATCGCGTCTTGGTGCACGACTTCTGCATTCGAAATGAAATAGGGAACTGGCGATCCGAGGGCTCTGGTTTCACCCGGTTCAGCGACGGAAATATGGAAAATAATGTCATTTCCAGAGAGGGTGACCTACCCCCGTTCATTTCGAAGGAAGAACTCCATGAGATCTTCGACACAATCAGGGCTAAGAAATCAGTGGGAACCGATGGTATTCCGAACATTGTGCTTCGACATCTTCCTCTAGAAGCGGTGGACATATACACCACCCTGTTTAATAATGCAATGAATAATGCACATTATCCAGCGCATTGGAAAACGGCGGTGGTTCAACCTATCCCCAAAAAGGGGAAGGATATATCCAATCCGGCGAATCTCCGGTCGATAAGTCTCCTTCCGAATATCAGTAAGGTTTTTGAAAAAGTAATCAATAGAGCTCTGTCTAGGTGGGTTGAGGACAAACATATAGTTCCGGATAATCAATTTGGTTTTAAGGCGGGACATGATATCTCACATGCCGCGTCTAAACTGGTGTCCGATATCCAATGGAATAAAGGCAAAAAACAATGTACTGGTGCCTGCCTTGTTGACTTGGAGAAGGCCTTCGACACCGTATGGTTAGAGGGTCTTTTCTATAAGCTGACTGGGCTGGGCATCAGTAAATAGCTCTTGTACATTCTTTATAATATGCTAACCAACAGACAGTTCATCGTAAAGAATGGTGATGTGACTTCTGTCAGAATATTTCAAATTAAAAATGGTCTTCAGCAAGGCGTGGTCAATTCGCCGATCCTATTTAACATTTATACAAGCGATTTGATAAGTTCACTTCCCCATACTATTGCGTATGCAGACGATTTGGTAGCATACAGAACAGGTCCAAAAATCGAGGTCATTAACACACTCTTGCAGCGTGACTTCGACAAGATAAGACGATTTTGCGATGACTGGAAGTTGAAAATCAACTTTCAGAAGTCGGAAACTATTCTCTTTAGGACGCCGTTGTCTGGAGCCTCTAGGGATAGCAGAAAAAATTGGCGAAAGTTCTCGATTATTGGACAGCACGGACAGCCTCTTGCCTGTCGAAATGTAGTCAGATACCTTGGGATCTGGCTAGATCAGTTTCTGTATTTTAACAAAAATGTAGATGCTGCTCTGGCCAGAGCTAAAGTGCTTTTGCCCTTACAAAGAGACTATTTTATAGCAGCCAACTCGATGTGAGGGGTAAAGGTAATCTGCTACATGACCCTTATCAGGCCCATGCTGATATTTGGTTGTCCCGTGTGGTTCAATGTGAGAGCAAGCTTAATGGAAAAGATTCGGGTGTTTGAGAGGGCTTACCTTCGGAGTACAAGAAATTTTATCCTAATGAGGTCCTTTACAACAGGGCGAACCTAATACGAGTGGACAACTTCGTAATTAAGCTGACTCGAAGGCACATTGCAAGAGCAATGACCTCGACGAATAACCTGATACCTGGGGCTTACTACCCCAATTACCTTTACAACGAGAGTGTGCGCTGTGACGGCTTCGTTCCACCGGAAGCATTCCTCTACCTTGATCAGATAGGGTTGATCCAGGATAGATCAGCGGTCCCGATAATCTTCCATGTCGCTCGGACAGCTGGGGACAGGCGACTCAACTACAACAGAGACGTCGCACACGGCAGTGTGGATCGTCTCAGGTTCAGTAGGGCGGTGGGGAATCGCGATAAACGGGATGTCGTTCGGCAGCACCAGCATTTCTGGTGGTTGAATGATGGAGAAGATGTTTTGTCGTCGTTTCCGTCAATTACGGACCAGCCTCACTAATGAGGCAGAGCTGACCAACATATTTGCTTTGTAAATAGCGATGGGCAGCTTACATAGGTTTAGGTTAGCATTTAAGTAATATATACATATAAAGGTATATATTAATATATGTATATTATTGTGTATAATGTCTATGTGTGTGTATGTGTGTTTTGTGTATATTGGTTAAGTTGACTAAGGTTTATTTTAAGTTAGATATTAAGTTTTTATAAGAAAACAAAAAAAAGTCCATATGCTAAGTTTTTTCTTAACGAATATTTTTTCTTAGCCTTAAGTATACAATATAAATAATTCTAAATAAAATGTAAGTAAAGTCGAAAGACATAGATATAAGTATTTAGAGTAGCTTAGAGTGCCTGTGTGGAGCCAGTAAGTTAGTATAAGATAGTTAAGTAATTGTAAGCTAGCATTTAAGCATTTTTTGTTAGTACTCGTATGTAAGAGTTAATTAGTAAGAAAATAAAATGCATTGAAAACTGAAAAAAAAATGTGCTACATATTCGCTATTGATTGTTCCTGTGCCAGTGAGACAACGCACCCGTCGAAAATATCGTAGACGTAATTGCTTCACTTCAAAATGAGCCAAAGTCGATTTCATGCCGTCCACAAGAATTGGGAATCTTAGCCTACACTCTTATAAGATCAAAGTAACTCAAGAACTAAGGCCTCTCGACCATTTGAAGCCCCGAAACTTCTCCGATTGGACTCTGCAACAGATTGAAAAAAATCCTGAATTTCATCGAAAAATCATCTTCAGTGATAAAGCTTACTTTTGGCTTAATGGCTTTTGTCAATAATCAAAGTATGCGTTACTGGACAGCAACAAACTGGATTTCATGCTAAAGGGGTGAATGGACCATATTTTTTCTTCGATGTAAATGATACGGGCAATGGAGTTCGCTATCGTACCCTATTGGAAGGCTATATACTTTTGGCAAGAATTGGATAGACATAACATCAGTGAAATGTGCCACAAAAAGATGGTGCCACATGTCACATAACTGGTCAAACAATTGATCTATTGAAGGAGAAGTTCGGCGATTGTGTAATCCCGAGAAATGGTCCAGTCGAACCGCCAACTCGCTCAAGCGATTTAACGCCGTTGGATTTCCTTTTAAGGGGTTACGTTAAGTCGTTGGTTTATGCTAACAAACCAATAACGTTAGAGGAGCTCTGGAAAATATCAAAGGCGAAATTCTCAACGTTCCGGCCGATACATGTGGAAGAGTGGTGGAAAATTCGCTCCAAAGACTCGATCGCTGCAAACGTGCTGGCGGTAGTCATATGAACGAGATCGAATTTTATACTTAAATCTAACATATGTACTACACATGAAATAAATTCCAACCTGATATCTCAATTATTCTGTGTTTTATTTAAATACAAAATTGTTAGGTCCCCATTGAAAAACCCGATATTACGGACTGATAAAAAAATAATATTGAATACGTAATAGTATTAATGACAGGGTTATGTACCAACGTATGCGTGTACAATGAATTTCCTGTACGCATGCATATGAGAATTGAATAAATGAATTAAAATCTCAATTAGCGTTTTAATCCTTTGAAGAGTAATAAAAAAGGATTTGAATTTTATTATGCGGACACCTCCCTTAGGCGGACACAAATTTGGTCACAGTAGCTGTCCGCCTAAGAGAAGTATCATTCTACTAACACATTGAAAATATTCCTTCTTTTATGTAGAAAATGTCAAGACAAAAACACTGATATCAATATTCCAATAAATTTTACGTTTGCGAGATGGTATCCTTGTTTTCTGACAGACAATCTTTTACACGTGCTGTTCCATTTTCTATGAGAAGTCACTTTTCAACGTCAAACTCCATGAAAACACGCATAAATGACTCGTTTTTTCGTTTTGCGCACTAGAAGGCTTTGAGGCAATTATTCTTCGATTCGGGAAAATAGAAACGTTTGATTAATACGAGTATACGAAAATTCGTCGTAAAATATTGTAGTTAATCAAAAGTCCAGATCTTTCACATTTATCCTCTCGGAGTAATTTAAATTTATCTCCTTATTACCGTCACTCAAGGACCCGTTTGACTTTAAGACTTTGCTCAGAATTTTATGGCCAAATTCACCCGTATCTAAGAATTTATTACCTCTACCGGATTTCGTCCGAGGGAATGAACATATTCCCATCAATCGTAGCTCTATGATTTTGAGTTCAATTTTATTCAAAGTTTGACTTCATCCCTTGGAATCGTCTAGTTTTTGGTGCCGTTGGGTTTGTAGCGAAAAGTCAATGACCGGAAATGACTGGCAACGATTGAAATATTGATTTTGGATTCCGGACGATAGATGAGCACCATTTGATCATGGCACGTGGGCAATATTTTTGCTATGTGCAAATAATCTTGAGAAGGTGTATATATTTATTGGAAATAATTCAAAGAACCTTTTTAACAAAAATAAACCATTCACTTAATCGTAGAAGAAATACCCTCACCTTTCACCACCACCTCTGGATTAGAGGTATAAATACTTAAACTACTACTACTAAACCCTAAACATAAAACTAATAGAGCAGAGGATGAGGAGCATAGGAGATGTAAAGGCAGTCCTGAAGGGATCTTACTTAGCTAAACGATAAAGATTAATTGAATACCATAGAGGTGACTTCACGTGGCATTCTGAACATGGGCGCATGTCATTCGACGATGATCAAGACAGAAGAGCGGAACAGATCTATGATTTGATGGGTTAACGTTTAATGTGATGATTTGCAATAAAGCAGGAGAATTAGGATGGTAGGTTTGGAGCTGGCGTCCAAGTCCAAGTACAGCTATTACAACATCCGTCATCAACATAATGCTGAAGAAACTTCAAAGGTATCCAATTGGAAACCAACTTTTTTGCTTAAGCGTACGTTTCATGTTTCTTTCCGTTGTTGCCTTAATCAGTGACCAATAATTGTTCTTCATGGGCGAGTTGCACCGACGAATCGAGAACATTGGTTAATATAATGTGCAACTTTAAAAAAGGG
>CASBSA010000117.1:0-18947 GCA_949129095.1 Volucella bombylans
GTGTTAACATGAAAATGTTATGAATGTCAGCGGGTGTGAGAATATGTAATCGAATAGAAAAACGCGTACCCGCAAAAGCCTTCACAGTAAGAAACCGATAGTAGAAAAACATCACTATGAGTAAATACATCAACTGGTTTAGCTATATTTTACAAAACTCGTCGAAAAAAAAACGATCTAGAGCGTAATATTGTAGATGCTCAAGTTCCACCCTAACGGTAAAAACATGTAATTATTGGATCACTTAAATGCGATAATAAAACAACATCGTTGATAAAGTTATCCAGAAAGATCCAATCGGGGCAATAGCAACATGTAGCATTAAAGGAACTCCAAAGAAGAACTCCGAAAATATTGGATTCAGCAGTGATACTGGTAAAGGAGATTCCTCGACCTCTTGCTTTTGTTTTATCCTTATTTACTTTAAGACCAATATGTTCTTCAGTTGGGATAAAGGATTTAATAAAATTGTAGTAGAAACGAGCAGTAATATCTGCATATACCGTCGGTGTATCCTAGGGTTGAGCACTCCCCTCCGTAGTAGCTTTTCCATAAGAATGTTAAAAAAGCCACACAAAGCATATCTCAGCGGAACTAGGTGCCCATCTGGAAAAGTTCAGGGGTTCTGCTTGCAAATACTGTAGTACTCGTACATCGCATATTTTCCCAAATTTGCCACCGCTTTATAGGGCTCGCTGTGACGAATAGTGTCGTATGGGGATTTAAAATGGATGAACGAACTGGAAAACAGTCTAAAAGTCATAATTCTTATCCAAGATTTAGTACTCTTTGATGATACAATACAGTTGGAGCGGAAGCCACTCTGGAAGCAGATGAGTCATAATATGCTAGGAAACATGTTGTAGATAGCATTAAACAGAGAAATGACTTTGCTCTTTTTTGTTGTTACATAAATTAGTGCGTTTTGTATGTAGATGGGAGATAGAGCTGATGTTTAAGTTGTCGAGCACACTCTCATATATCTCCTGTATTATTTAGTATATATGTGCCTCATTCAAGAACCTTACGTAAAAATGCAAACTATAAAATCGGTTTGAGAAGAAAAAGACCGACAACTCCAAAAATCAAAAATTGAGTTACAGGTATAATTGTAACTTTTCCTTCTGAAAGTTTCTTAAAATAAAATTAAATATAGCCATATTAGTGAAATCTGATGACGAAATACGAAAATCCGAGCCCCACTTCGATTTTCAGCAAGGTGTTCACGTGTGCAGCTTTACTACTAACAAATGGACGAGACAATTAAACAAACTATACACACTAAAATACCGCGGTATCGACGTACAACTAACGAAGAACTGTTCCGCAATCCTACTATTGATGCACTTGTACAGACAGATAACTGACCGACAAGACCCGGAGATTAGGACACTGAAGTCGTCGATTAAAAATGTACAAACGTTAATAAAAGAGAATTACAGAATTTCTGTAAGTTTGTATTGGAACAACAAGGTTCGGGCTGTAAACACCAGCAACCCGAATATGTTTCCGCAAATAAATAAACTATTTCGGAGAAAAAATCAAAACGACCTTCAGTGTCTTAAAATAGCCCGGACAACAGACAACGAACGGTTACTGACAATAGCAGGGATTGATCCAAATGAGGCCGCTGATGAAGACGACTTTTTTGTGATCGAGGATCCACAGGAGAAGGTTGAGGCTATAGGGGCGACTTTCCAGGAAGTATACAAGGCCACTGATACCATTGGCCTGAATTACGACCTGGACAATCGCGTCTTGGTGCACGACTTCTGCATTCGAAATGAAATGGGGAACTGGCGGTTTCACCCGGTTTAACGACGAAAATATGGCCAACAATGTCATTGCCAGAGAGGGTGACCTACCCCCATTCATTTCGAGGGAAGAACTCCATGAGATCTTCGACACAATCAGGGCTAAGAAATCAGTGGGGACCGATGGTATTCCGAACATCGTGCTTCGACATCTTCCTCTAGAAGCGATGGACATTTACACCACCCTGTTTAATAATGCAATGAATAATGCACATTATCCAGCGCATTGGAAAACGGCGGTGGTTCAACCTATCCCCAAAAAGGGAAAGGATATATCCAATCCGGCGAATCTCCGGTCGATAAGTCTCCTTCCGAATATCAGTAAGGTTTTTGAAAAAGTAATCAATAGAGCTCTGTCTAGGTGGGTTGAGGACAAACATATAGTTCCGGATAATCAATTCGGTTTTAAGGCGGGACATGATATCTCACATGCCGCGTCTAAACTGGTGTCCGATATCCAATGGAATAAAGGTAAAAAACAATGCACTGGTGCCTGCCTTGTTGACTTGGAGAAGGCCTTCGACACCGTATGGTTAGAGGGTCTTTTCTATAAGCTGACTAGGCTGGGGATCAGCAAACCTCTCTTGTACATTCTTTATAATATGCTAAGCAACAGACAGTTCATCGTGAAAAATGGTGATGTGACTTCTGTTGGAATATTTCAAATTAAAAATGGTCTTCAGCAAGGCGCGATCAATTCGCCGATCCTATTCAACATTTATACAAGCGACTTGATAGGTTCACTTCCCCATACTATTGCGTACGCAGACGATTTGGTAGCGTACAGAACAGGTCCAAAAATCGAGGTCATTAATACTCTCTTGCAGCGTGACTTCGTTAAGATAAGACAATTTTGCGATGACTGGAAGTTGAAAATCAACTTTCAGAAGTCGGAAACCATTCTCTTTAGGGCGCCGTTGTCTAGAGCCTCTAGAGATACCAGAAAAAATTGGAGAAAGTTCTCGATTATTGGACAACACGGACAGCCTCTTGCCTGTCGAAATGTAGTCAGATACCTTGGAATCTGGCTAGATCAGTTTCTGTATTTTGGCAAAAATGTAGATGCTGCTCTGGCCAGAGCTAAAGGTGCTTTTGCCCTTACAAAGAGACTATTTTATAGCAGCCAACTCGATGCGAGGGTAAAGGTAATCTGCTACATGGCCCTTATCAGGCCCATGCTGGTATTTGGGTGTCCCGTGTGGTTCAATGTACGAGCAAGCTTAATGGAAAAGATTCGGGTGTTTGAGAGGGCTTGCCTTCGCTTGTACAGAACACCAGAGTCGGAGTACAAACAATTTTTATCATAATGAGGTCCCTTGCAACAGGGCGAACCTAATACGAGTGGACAACTTCGTAATTAAGCTGACTCGAAGGCACATTGCAAGACCAATGACCTCGACGAATAACCTGATATCTTGGGCTTACTACCCCAATTACCTTTACCACGAGAGTGTGCACTTTGACGGCTTTATTCCTCCAGAAGCGTTCCTCTATCTAGATAATAAAGGTCTGATCCAGGATAGATCAGCGGTCCCGTTAATCTTCCATGTCGCTCGGACAGCTGGGGACAGGCGACTCAACTACAACAGAGACGTCGCACATGGCAGTGTGGATCGACTCAGGTTCAGTGGGGCGGTGGGGAATCGCGATAAGAGGGATGTCGTTCGGCAGCACCAGCATTTCTGGTGGTTGAATGACGGAGAAGATGTTTCGTCGTCGTTTCCGTCAATTACAGACCAGCCTCACTAATGAGGCAGAGCTGACCAATTTATTTGCTCTGTAAATAGCGGTGGCCAGCTTACATAGGTTTAGGTTAGCATTTAAGAAACATATACATGTATCAGTGTATACAAAGGTGTATACAGATATATGTATATGATTGTGTATAATGTCTATGTGTGTATTGTGCATTTAGGTTAGGTAGGCTAAGGTTTATTTTAAGTTAGATACTAAGTTTTTATAAAAAATAAAAAAATATGCCCATATGCTAAGTTTTTGTAAAAAAATTGTTTTCTTAGCCTTAAGTATAGAAAATAAGTATTCTTAAATAAAATGTAAATGAAGTCGAAAGACATAGATATAAGTATTCAGAGTAGCTTAGAGTGCCTGTGTGGGGCCAGTAAGTTAGCATAAGATTGTTAAGTGATTGTAAGCTAGCATTTAAGCATTTTTTGTTAGAATGTAAGAGTTAGTGTTAAGAAAATAAAATGCATTTAAAACTGAATACTGAAACTACTAACGCCTTATATTTTCTAGTTGCAGCAAATGTCCCACATGTTTCAAAAAATGTAATTCTTTCGAATAAAAGTTTGAAATTTAGTCACATTGGCACTTATACAAAATGTTTTACTAAAACGGAAATACCCTTGTTACCTCAGGACGGCAAAAAGGGAATCACATTCGCGTAAGTAGGCACTAAATAATATTATTGTTAAATGTTGTCTTTGGGAAATATATGTAGTTACTTTGGCTATTCAGTGGTTTGTTTCCAACCAAATCTGAGTGATGAACATACACAACTTCGGCTTCATAGTTTGGCTTTTCCTAAATTATATTGCAAAAATTAATGCTAAGTGAACGACGCTTATCCTCAATCAAGCATGTTTACGGTGGCACACATCAAATTATTAAGGGCTTTAAAAATATTGAAGTAGTAATCTTTATGGTACCTTTTACTGCAAATCGCTTCCATAACTCACAGATACAAGTTTGTTAACTTATTTCGCAAGTGGAATACTTATTTTTACTTTTATTAAAAAAAAAAGCCAATAAACTATTTTAGTATCCTTTAGGGAGGATGGGTAATGAATAAGGAATCACTATTTCCACAGCGCATCAAAATACGATTTTTGTTCACTTTTAGTCGAAACAAAGGCTACGCTGCAAATGCATTTATCACATCTGCTCTTAATAACAGCGAGTCCAAAAAAACAACAAGTTTAAATATTTTCGAGATACTCGTAAATCAGAGGAATTGCACCACTGTCGCTGACAGGAACACCACACATTTAAGCGCCATAAAACTTTGATACAGTGCCCTGACTTTCTCTCGCCATCATCACCAACTGGACACATGCTCTCACATTGGGTGCATGGAATAAACTTTTTCAAAGTTTCTTCTTTTATTTTTTCTTGTTAATGACCGTGCCCTTTATTTTGTCCTGTCTCGCAGCCTAAGAAGTATTTCAAAAAAAAAAAAAAAAATGAATTGTCATTTAAAGCCCTACTTTGACAGTGTGCAAACGCATACTGTGACTTCAGCTTCATTTTTGACAAGTGCTGAAAATGGGACATGACTTTTTCATTTGTATGAAGTTTAACAGTAGGGTAGCTTTAAAAAGGTCTTATACACTTGCATTCAACTTTGGAGGGTTTCCAATATGCGAATCCAAATAGTATTCAACTACAACTGCTGAATTTTAAAGCCAACAGACAGAGGACCACGTTACCGTAAAACCAACAGCAACCCCTTACAAATGGCACCGCAAAAGGAATGAAATTGCATCTACCACTTTTTAAGTACTTTTACCAGTTGGCAGTAAGGGCAGTATCTTGTTGTTTGAACGAGTCCTTCGCCAAGCTATATGTTTGGGCTCTTAATTTCAATTAGCTTTTTAATGGACTTGTAATTAGAAAATAGCTTTATGTGCCATAAAACGTATTGCTGGCCGTGGAAGAACATTTTTTTACGGTGAGGATGTAAAGGGAGAAATTGCATGCAATTCTAAGATTCTGCAGAATTATTTATGATGGCTATGACAGACTGAATGTCTATGGTCAAATGAAACTGAAAAGGCCGTCCAGAATCACACCTGTTTCTTATTCTTGACTTATGAAAAGTTAATGTCGGTTAAAGGTGAGTATAACTTTCTAATGTATCGCAAAATACTTTATACCGGTATATGGAGCAATTTGAATAAGGAACCCAATGAATCAAAAGAACATTAGACTAAGAATTGGCTTCCTATAACCAGCTCCGGTCCAATTAAGTATTCATCTTTTCAGCAGAATTCTGAAAAAAAAACCAAACTATTTCTTTTCCGGCTTCAGGTCACCTAGGCTATATAGTATATTTCCCTAAAATATTCACTCCATATATATAATAGATTTGATTTTTAATGAATTGAATGAATGGATGAAATAAACTTACCTAATCTTGCGATTGAAAGGTTTCCTTTAAACAAATAAAATAAAAATAGCTTTAACGATATTTACGGTAATTAATACTTATTCTGTAAAGTGAGTTCGTAAAAACGGCTAATTTGGATCTAATAATCCATACATATCTAGTTGAAGCATAAGCAAAGTTATAGATAGTCAACCACTTCGAACATAATCAGTAGATATATATATCTCTTTTTGCATAATGTTTTACATATATGGATCATAGCTAGACGAGAAAATTACTTGCAGCTTTCATAGTCGGAAGTCTAAAGTGCATTGTGGATAGACCCTACGCAGCAAGTAATAGAAACTTTAACCAACGCGCTTAGGAATATACAAACCACAAATACTCCAAATTTACATTTTGATACGTTTCATGATGATCAAGAGACATTTACAACATACTAAAAACGTTTGGAGAGCTACACTGGCCTAAGGAATATTACTGATCCAATAAAAAAGCGGAAAGTATTAGTACTGCCAGCTTTTGTGCAATTTAATAACTCCAGAGGAACCCGACACAAAAACGAATGAAGATCTCGTGAAAGTTCTCAAAGACCATCTCAGCCCAAGACCGAATGATTCACAAATTTTTACTGAGAATCCATTGCAGATTATTTAGCCGATTTAAAGAAATTGAGCGTGAACTGCAACTTTACTTGTGAAGCATGCAAGAAATCCACATTAAATACACATCTTCGATCACAATTTATACGAGGGCTGAGGGACTCCGATGTCAAAGAAAAACTTCTACGAGAAACAAAAATTACGTTCGAGAAGGCTGTGGAAAGTGCGCTGGCAATGGAAGCTTCTAAGAGCGAAAGTCGATCGCATAGCATACACCAGATTCAAACAAAGAATGCGATGCGGAAGAAGACTAACTCAAATGCCAAAAATAAGAAAACTTGTCGGTTCTCGGCAGTAAAGGAAAGAAAGGCTATTTGTTTCCGATGTGGAAAACAGAAAAACTCGACAAGAGGAACTCCTCAAACTGAAACAAAACATACCCAGCGCTCGTGGTGGTAAGTATTACATTTCATTAAAAATAAGCGGCACACCAGTTGATATGGAACTTGATACCGGTTCCGCAATCGCCGTAATGAATTATAAAACATTCACTACAAATTGGCCTTCTGCCAAAATTGATCCCACTATAGTGATGCTGAAGACTTACAATAATGACATATTCCCTGCTTTGGGTAAATCCAAAGTAGAAGTTGAATATAACAAGAAAAAGGTAACATGCAATTTATACATCGTTAAAGGAAATTTTGATACACTTATGGGCCGACAATGGGTAAACACACTTAAACTATTAAAAATAAACTCAATTAATACTTTTACAGAAACTAACATCGCCGAATTAAAACAAACAATATTTGACACATATAGAGATGTCTTTGAGAAGAAAGTCGGTTTAATTCCACAGATTAAAGAGGTACTTAAATGTCGTGAAGGAACATCTCCATTATATTTTAAGCCAAGGCCCGCGCCCTATGCTGTTCGTCCAATGATAGATGACAAAATCGAGAGAATAGAAAAAGCTGGCATTATTGAAAGGGTAAATCAATCGGACTGGGGAACACCAATCGTACCAGTAATCAAGCCGGACAAAACAACTCGATTATGCGCGGACTACAAGGTGACGTTTAATAATTGCATCATAAACGGCAAATACCCTATACCAAGAATAGAAGATCTGTACGGGAAGCTAAAATAGGGTGAGCTTTATTGCATTTTCGACATCCATAATGCATATTTACATCTAGGCATGAACGAAGAAAGTGCATCAATGCAAACCATAAGCACACAAAAAGGACTTTACAAAGTTAACAGGCTTATGTTTGGCGTTAAGACAGCTACAAATATATGGCAAAGATTTATTTACTAATGACCTTGAAGGAACAGCATGGTTCTTTGACGACATAATCATAATGGGCAGGAGCTAAGACGAAACATTTCACCGATGCACCCTTTTACTTAAGAAACTTCATTTCATTTTTTTCATTTATTTATTTATTTATTTATTCAACTTATATATTACTTACAAACGAAGACTGAATAATCTTATACAATAATTTGTAAGCCTTTAGATTAAAAAAGGAAAAAAAAAAAATTACAGAGAGAGATGGCAAAGTTAATATTAAAAATAAAAAAAAAATAAGTAAATAAAGTAAGAATTAAATATTATAAAACAGAAAAAGTAGTTAGAGAGTTGAAAAACATGTTCATATTATTTTCTGCATATTAGGTTGTAGCCAGTAGTGCGAGTAAGGACGACTTAAATTTATTCGTGCTTGTCATTCTTCTCAGGTCAATAGGAAGAGAGTTCCAGAACCGGACAACTTGAACAAAGAATTGACGCTCAGAAGTAAGACAATGGTATCTTGGTTGAACTAGCGAGAACGATCTATGCGATTGCAAGAACTGAAGTTTATTAAATAGGTAATCTGGCTCTCGAGTTTTTATAAGGTTATGGAAAAAACATAGCGATTTGTATTTTAGTAGGCTAGAGAAGGAGCAACCAGTTATTTGTTTAGAAAAGTGTGAGATATGATCGCGCTGCCGGATGTTGAAAATGTATCTTGCGATATTGTTGAAGACAATGTTAAGTTTTCTGAGACTATTGTGGTCAGGCTTGCAAAAGATCTCGCATCCGAAAAGTAAAGTAGGTAATAGAAGAGTTTTTGCTAAAATTAATTTAGTTTTCGTTGGTAGAAGATGTTGAGTAGCCCATAAAGTACGAAGCCCACTATAAACCTTGCCGATGATAGAATTAATGTGTGTATCCCAAGAGAGATTCGAATTAAAAATCACACCAAAGTTTTTAGCGGAGACAGCCCACTCTATGGGCACTTGATTGATGTGAACAAGCTGTAGGCCTGAGAGAAGATCAGGAGCTCTACGGTGTATGAAAATTACTTTAGACTTATCAGCATTAAGTCGAAGGTCGTGTTTAATTGACCAGTCATAAATTCTGGCAAGATCTTCGTTTAGGAGGTCTATAGCAGAGTTTGTTTCATCAGTGGGGCAGCTTATCATAAGTTGTACATCATCAGCGTACATATGAATTTTGCAGTGTTTAACAATGTTTGGTAGATCGTTCACGTATAAGGAGAAAAGAGTGGGTCCCAGGATTGATCCTTGTGGCACTCCATTATGTACACTTAAGAAATTCGAACTATTCTCACCAATGCAAACACACTGTTTTCTTCCACTTAAATAAGACTTGATAAGAGCTACGGACAAAGAAGAAAAAGCGAAAAGGTCTTTAAGTTTACTACAAATGACCGCGTGGTTGACTGTGTCAAATGCCTTCGAAAAGTCGAGCAATGATAAAAGCGTTGGATGATTCTTATCCAATGCGTTACGAATCTCTTCTACCATTAATATCAGGGCAGTGTTACAGCTCCTTTTAGGCCGAAAACCAGACTGATGTATAGTTAGGAGATCTTCGTTTCTTAAGTAGAAACGAATTTGTTTTAGTGCTAACTTTTCGAAGGCCTTCGACAAGTAAGGTAGAATAGCGATTGGCCTGTATTCAACCGTATTCCTCATTCTTTTCTTGGGGACCGGGACTATTTTTACTTTTTTCCATTCAGAGGGAAAGGTAGAAGTAGTGAATATAGTATTAAAGAGGTGAGTAAAGTGAGGAAGTAAATAAGGCAAAAGCAGTTTTATAAACTTTGGGCTACGACAGTCTAGACCAGTAGCATTGGATTTTACCGAGAGGAGTGCTTCAACAACATCTACTTCGGTGACTCTATTGAAGCAAAAAGCCCCTTCAGTGTCATTTTCAGTGCTATGCTCTGGGGAAGCAGGGCTGCAGGAAGGATTACCACATGAGGAGATGAAGTTCAGGTTCAGCTGGTCACAGTTAACATCAGTGGGGACTACCATATTTTTCCTACCGATGCCTAGTTCGCGAAGATTCTTCCACATGTTCCTAGAGTTTCCCGGGGTAGACACGTTGAACTTATGATTATAAAAAGCTTTTTTGGCAGATCTGATTTTCAAGACAACTTTGTTGCGCAATAAACGATATTCATTTCGGAATTCATCAAGACGAAACCTCCTCCACTTTCGATAGGCAGTGTCACGTTGGACTATAAGTTTTTTAATGTAAGAGCTAAACCATTGAGGGGACTTAGATGTGCGTACTATTGCTTTTAGAGGGATGTTTTTCTCATATAGCTGTAACACATGTTGTTGTAGGAACATAACTTGGTCATCGACAGAGGGCATGTAATAGATGATATCCCAAAAAATTCGGTTAACGTCGGAAAGCAGATTAGTATAATCTATATTATTATAGTCACGGTAAAATCGTACCGGGGTGCTGCTAGATAGTTCTATGTTAAATGATAAGTATATCAAGTCATGCCTAGAAAACCCTGGCGCACCGATTTGGTCATAAAAGAGCATTTTAGAAATGTCACCAACAAAGAAAACGACGAGAAGGGAACATGAGTCTTCCAAGTAGTGGGTGGGAATACTTGAGTTAACCGCTGTTAAATGAAGCGAATTCATATTTCCGATAAACGAGGCTGATTCAGACCTATTCAGTAGATTGCAATTCAGGTCACCGCAGATAACTATGTTTGAGGAAATACATGAAATAGCCTCAAGAACATCTAGCAATGGAGTAAAGCATAACTGTTTGTTTGGCCTATAGGCAACACCAAGTATTAACTTTCCAGCTCTACATGTAATTTCAACAAACAAATAATCAATAGGACACCCCGGAGGTGATTCATGCACGACTTTACCCCTGAGTGGTTTTCGTAGGTATATAGCAACACCCCCACCAGTGCGACCATCTCGGTTAGCTTGAAACATTTCATAGCCATTAAGGGAACAGACTTCTTTTTGCACGTTGCTGTGCAGCCAGGTTTCTGATACACACACTGCATCGAGACGGGTATTTCCAAAAGTAAAGCGGAATTCGTCAATTTTGGGCAAGATGCTTTGTGCGTTAAGATGGCAGATGTGAATGCCATCGCTCTGAGCTCCAAGCACCCTTATCATGTTGTGGAGAGATCCATGCAAGTTGTCGGAATGGGACTGTCTTACCATATTATCGTTATCCAGGTTCATAATATGAAAACAGATAATTAGTATAATAAATAAGGGAATGAAAAACACGAATATTTTTGTGCAATAAAACAAATAGTAGTTTGGATTGACACGCCGCGCTCGCTAAGAAAAAATGAACATGATTTTGGTAAGAAAACATATTGAAATTCATGAAATTAAATGTAAGGAAACTATGTAGGTAAAAAAAGAATATACAAAGAAAAATAATAAAATAATAATAAGATAAAAAAAGATATTTAATTTTGAAGATGGCGGCAACTCTATACATTTGTTTAATTACTGTTGTTGTTGTTGCTGGCAATTGCTTTTAGGTCGTCGAAGCTTAGAATATGAAAGCTTTGGCCTTCTGATGAAAGCTTTACAAACACTGACCCACGATTTGTGTAAGCTGTGAAGAGTTGGGCTTTTCGCTTGAGACGTACAGCACTCTGAAGGAGAGCACGGTTAGCTCTAGTTAGATTCTCATTGAGATAGCATTTGGCACTGGAGTCAATACCGATATCATGAAGGCATAGAGTTTTGCGCGTCTTTTTGCGATATTCCTTTGCTGCATGAAGAACGGAGTTTCGCTCTCGTATAGTGGCGAATTGCAGAATGATCGGCGGTGGTTGGTTGTTGTTGTTTCGAGAGGAACCCCGAGAGATGCTTTTTAGAATTGGTGGCTGACAGTTAACCTTACTGCAGAGTGATTGAAACATAGACAGCAGTATTTCGCCGTTCACTATGGGGACGCCAAATAGAACAGCATCCGCGGCAATTTCTCTTCTCTCCAGTGAATCGACTTGACTATTTAAGTTATGCAGCTTTTCCTTTAGTGCTAAGTTCTCAGTGCCTGTTTCTAATTTTTCCACTCGATCTATAACTCCACTTATAGTGGATTGAATACCTTCTAGGCGCGCTACCCATGATTTCTCCAGCTCAGCGATGGTTTCAAGAAGATCGGTTCTGATTTTCGCTATTTCTGTCCGTATTGTCTCAGCTAATGCTTCGTTTTGACGGTTGAGACGTTCATCAAGCTGTTTAAGGGTAATGGATGGTTGAGGGGAAGAAGAGTGGGTCGGCGTCGATACTGAGTGGGTTGTCAAGTTTTTGCCTGACCTGAGAGCCATTATTTAGCTTTAAACGAAGGGTGTAGGTAAGCACTATTATAATTTATGATGTGTTTTGATAGTTTGTGATGCACTTTTGTTAAATACACACTTTATTTAAACTAAGACCGTGGGGCACTTTAAATATACGCAGAATAAACTGACCAAGCAACTCAAAAACACGTCTTTTCACTCCGACATACTCTCTCGATGCTTCGCACCTTCAATCTCAATTTAAACAAATCGAAATGTAAACTTTTCGAACAAAGAGTAAATTACTTGGGACATAAAATAAACAAAGATGGACTGCACAAAACAGAAGACAAAATAAGAGCGATTTCAGAGATAAAAGTGCCGAAATATGTAACCCAGCTGAGACGTTTCCTCGGAATAGTAAACTATTACCACGAATTTATACCAAATTTGTCAGCAAAATTACACCCTCTTTATCAGTAGCTTAAAAAGGAACGAAATTATTCATGGACTTCGGATTGTCAAAACGCATTTGATTCCTCAAGGACGAAATTGTGACCGACAACGTTCTGGTTCCCTACGATGAAAACCTTCCACTAATATTGGCTACAGACTCTTCACCATTCGGCTTATCAGCGATACTTTCACACATGACATCCAACGACGAAAGACCGATCGCATTCGCATCCAGAAGTTTGAGTAAATCGGAGACAAATTTAAGTCAGCTGGACAAAGAAGCTACAGCAATCTATTGGGGGCTACATAAAATTTGTAATTACTGTTATGGACGAGAATTCACGTTAATAACAGACAAGAAACCATTAATCTCAATATTTCAACTCAACAGAAACCTACCATTATTAACAGCTCAAAGGCTACTTCACTATGCCCAGTTTCTTAGTGGTTTTAAATATACCTTAAAATACAGAAACACAAAAGAACACAATAACGCTGATTTTCTTTCCAGAAACCCCCTTCCCTCAGAAGATTACAACTCTAAAACATATGAAGTGTACCAAATTACTAGCAAAGAGATACTTAAGGAAACTAAAAAGGATAAAGAATTGACGCAGTTTGCTATTAAGCTTCAAACAGGCGACGAATACACAATACAACAACATGGAGACCGAGTTAATGCTTCATGATGGATGTCTCTATCGAGGATTACGCATCATTGTCCCCACGTCTTTGCGCAAAAATGTGTTAGAGGAACTGCATGCAGCACACATCGATATCACAAAAATGAAGGCACTAGCAAGAAGTTATTGTTATTGGCCCGGCATTGATCACGATATAGAGACCTTAGTAAAAAGCTGTCGACGTTGTGCTACGGCACTGAAGGAACCAAAGAAAGTTTCAAGTTTCAGCGTTTGCACATAGATTTTGCCGGACCATTCATGGAAAACTACTTTCTTGTCATAGTGGATGCTAAAACGAAATGGCTTGAAATCTTTCCAATGAAGCGTATCACAAGTTTCCACACAATCCGTGCACTTAGAGAAGTATTTGCTAGATTTGGCATTCCTAGGACGCTAGTGTCAGACAATGACACGAATTTCACTTCTAAGGAATTTCAAACCTTCCTAAAAAGAAATAATATTCAACACAAATTAACAGCACCTGCTCATTCAGCTACCAACGGGCAAGCCGAACGTTTCGTTCAAGTATTAAAGAAAGGCTTACGTTCAGCAGTCGACGATTCAGGTGATTTACATGTAAAATTACATCGATTGTTAATGCAATATAGAACTACCGAGTCCACCACTACTGGAAGGAGCCCAGCAGATATGATTTTCAAATTTCATGTACGTACCAGACTAGATTTACTAAACACTTCAAAGACAGACGATGAATTAGTCCCAGAGAGAGAAAGGCAATTTGAAATTGATGACTTAGTCCAAGTCCGTTATTACCAAAACTGAGATTGCAAGTGGAAGTTCGGAAGAATAGTTCAGCGTGATGGTCACCTTCACTATATTGTTGATGTGGATGGAGTTCCGTTTCGCAGACATATTGACCAAATAAGATCCACCTTGGTGGAAGTTCCGGAAAGCTTGAAGGACGAAATTTTAAAACCTTCTATATCACCACTTCAGCAAATCGATCCAATAATATCGGTTAGACAACTGACGAGCCTAAGGATCCAGAAATTCAAGACGCAGTTAATGAAGCCAACGAAGTGACAGAAGGGGCCATGTTGTACCCTTCAGACCTTCGTAAGGATTATTGGGGGGATGACTATTTTATATTTTACTTATGAAATACTACTATTATATTATTATAATTATTACTATTCTCAATTACTGAAAAATGAACTTCTCCTATTTGAATTACTACTTTGTGAATTAACTTATGTAATAATCTATTACTTTAGCCTATATTGAAATATATGTAGGTCACTCTGACATGGAACGGGGATCAATGTGGTTTTCTAAGAAGGCTAAGATACATTACATTGTAAAGCGCTCTTTACACTGTTTCTTTCAATAATCTTATACCCAGTTGTCTAAGATATACGGACCAAGGAACAAGTAAAAACACGAAGATGGTTAGTTTGCCAACGCTTTATTTCAACTGTCTTAACAATTTATTTCAAACTTACTGTATACGAGGGCTGTATGATAAGTACCTGTGTTAGCAAGAAAACAGTCTCCTTTCAGCTCACATTTAGTCCAGTGATATTCTAACTATTTGAAGCCATTCAGAAAATATGATTTGTCGAACTCCGCAAAATAGGCCTCTGTTTCGACGATGATTTCCTCGTTTGATGAAAATTCCTTTCCGCCAAGCCATTATTTCATGTTTGGAAACAAAAAGAAATCACATGGGGCCAAATCTGGAGAATCAACCAGTTTTGCTGTGACTCCGAAATAGTTATGCGATTTCGTTTTTGCTCCACTGTAAGCAAACCAGCACCCATCTCGCCGATAGCTTTCTCATGCCCAATTTTTAGTGTAGGATATTTTGTATGCGGTCAATTGAAATGTGTATAATGTCAGCATCATCTGACCTTCACCCGAGCATCTGCCAATACGATATCGTGGATTTTATTAACTATATCCTTCGTAGTCACCTCAATCGGACGGTCTAGGCGCTCTTCATCAAAAGCGGATGTTCGGCTACGCTTGAATTCATTAAACCAAAATCTGATGGTAGTCATCGAAGGTACATGGTCCTTTTAAACAGCACGCAACTTCACTTTGATTTCCTCACACGTCTTCCCATCCAAAAAAAAGAAATCGAAGCACTGATCGATATTGCTCTTTCTCCATGATTGCAAATGATTTTCAACAGCTGTCAAAACAAAACTACTTGATACATCTGTCTGAATTTTGACAGTCATCGTTACAAAAATAGCGCTATATGATATCATACACATTTTGCATCAGTGCCATCAGTGGGTAAACACGGGTACTTATCATAGAGCACTCGTACTTATCCTCTACATTAAAACTGTGTTATCGTTTCATAGTCGGCTATTTATATAAGATATACAGTCATAGTTTTACATAAGCGAAAATGAAGCTATCAAAATGGTCGAATAGTATGTTCCTTACACTTTTATGTAATTTTTCATTCCATTGTGATTTTGCTTGTACATACTCTTAAATCCTCAACAAGTTCAAACCCCTCTGTAGTTACAAGTATGATACATCAACTTGGAAATACTTTTAGTCGAAAGAGAGAGCCTTCAAATCAGCGAATATGTAGACTCAAATCACACAACGAATATGTAGACTCAAATTTTTGCACAAAACTTTTATATTGCCTGTCTACTAGGGCGAGAATTACGACCGAAAATTGTAGTTAACGCTCTTAAAGTTGCAGTCACCGACTCCGAATTTCGGTAGAAAATTTTTATAATTTGCAGACCTTTCTCGGTCGTGTACTTTACCACGATGAAAATGTTGAGTTTACTGAATAAATTGACAGTGACAGTTTGATGATTAGTGAAAGAGTGCGTTCACAAATTAAATTCAAAGTTGTCAAGTCCCTATTGGAAAGACTTTTACTTAGCTGGATCTGAGACACGTAAAAAGTATTTTCCTTGTATGTAGTTACAAACAGGTTCAACGCTGGTCTCTGTGTAATTGGTACGCATGCTAGCAGACTGGTCTTCCTGTGTTACAACTTTTGCTCTAGGTCTAGGTATGAACGGAATCAGGAAACCACTTTTCATCTGCTTCATAACCATCCCCCCATCAGAAAAACACTTTATCTCTAAAAATCTCAGAGAATTGTCTCACCAATTGCGGTCAATAATCTTCTATGGTTTGCTAGAGATATTAATGCAGTTTTCATAACCTTTAGGTCTTCATATTTGGTACGAAGGCATTGATATAATTCCTTATCTGACCAAATTGAGCCCATGTAACGCTCTTATACATTTTCTCCATTGCTATTTGTGCTCCTATCAGTACAAGTGTGTGTGTACAAACATACTTCTAATAAGGACCATTTTTTACGTTCCTCGGTTAGATTGTTGCCTTTCATTCAGTAATTTTGGCCTTATTTACGAGTACTACACTCAACTCCAATTTTATTCAAAAGAAAAGAGATTTATCACAGATTGATGGTACATAGACAACTTTTCATTTTCAAAATTGTTCAAAGTAAAAACTATCGTAGTTCTTCTTTAATGTTTTAACAATTAACACCTTAAGGATCTCGTTTCGACATCTTAATATTCCCTCTCTACGAGTACATCACACACTAAAGTGTAAAGCCCTGACCACTTAATACGAACTCGCATTATTTCCTAATCCCGATTGCGTCGACTATTCTATCATTTTCGTTCGGACATTAAGCACAACCATCCCGGATTCCGGATTCCGGATTCTGAATAGTATCGAGTACGTGCATGCTAGTTTAACACTGGAGAAAGTTATACTCTGCGACAACTTTCAAACTGCATACTAAAACAATATTTGTGCAATCACTTTTCACTGGGATCTAATACCAAGATGTACCTCTCATAAATTCCTTCGACATGCATGAAGGTAAACTTCTGTCCCTATACTCGTAGAACCAGCCCATCCCAGGGCAGCAACGGGCTATTGGATTGCCATTATAATTCATAGCACGTTCGCATAATGACGATGAACTCGTGCAGTTGCAGTTTTCTGAGCCACCACCTCACGACTGTGTATGTAGCAGTTATAGTACATCCATTCTAAGGCGACCAGTAGCAAGAAATGCACCTGCTGGATTCGCTTCGGGATCCAGAGTTCTGAATCCTGACGTTTTCTACTCGCCTTCGTCACACATTCGAGCAGGATGGAGACTTAGCTTTACCACCAGGATCATCATTTCATCCGTGGTAAACGTAATTGGCGACTGATAGTCACACACGGTGGCTACATATAGTTTTATGGATTAAAACTTAAGTGAAACATTAATGTTTGCTTTTAATTTGAGAAAAGCAAATTTGCATCCTTCAACTTGTTTGCTACTTCATATTTTGCATAATTTGACACTTTGCTTTCAAATTATTTTGCACATATAGTCGTGCATACATATATTTTGGTTTTTTTTTTGGTTTAGATACATCGATGTGACAGTTTCATGATTTGTCACGATTTGCCATAATAACCATTCCATGGCTTACGAATTCATGCAAACTAGGAATTAAAAATACTATTAGGTTGTACCACATGAAATGTCCGATTTTTTTTTTGTAAAAATTAAGAGTCAATATTTATTTTTTATAAAAGTTTTATTTCAATTCAATTTAATTCAATTCAAATTTCTTTATTTATATGTATATACAAAAGTTACAAATTTAAAATACGATTTTACATGCATTTGATATGTACATATAGAAATAGTTAGTGACACCTTTATTTATGAAAAATAGAGACGATGCCACATTATAAAAAAAAATAAAAAAATTACTTTGTGTGGGGTGTACAAAGGTAGAAAAACAGAAGTTCAATTCAAGAAAAAGAGGAAAGAAGAAAAAAATAATCTTTAACAAATTAAAAGCGCTTACATACAAAATTGAATGTAAATGGCAGAAATAGGTAAATATATAGTTGAGCAAATGGGCAAATCATTTTTATTTATTTACTTTACTATATTTTAAATTGATAACTTAGTAGAGTTTCGATTTCATGATGATTAAAACTAAGAAGCCATTATTTAACTACTTTAGTGAATGCGGACAAATTTCTTATGGATCGAATTTCTAAGGGCAGAGTGTTAAATAGTTTGCATGAAACAATGGAGTAAAAGTTTCTGTAATTTGTAGTGCGAAAAGCAGGGACATTTACAACAAAGTTTGAATGGCTGCGTAAACTACGAAAGTCAGAAATTGGACTCTCTAGATACCCGACTCTCATGAAAAGACCTTAAGGACTTTAAAATAGAATAGATGGCGCAAAGGGAGAATGTTCAAGGCCCTGAAAAGGTCCATTGTGTGCGCATAACGGTGAAAACCACAAACACTACGATAGCAGATTTTTGAGGGACAGTTAATTGCTGCAGTTTACTAATATAAGCACCACCCCAACTACAAATCCCATATTGCAATCTTGACTGGAATACACCATAATAAACCCTTTTCGACGTGTTAATAGAGCAATACTTTCTAAGGCGGAAAAGGCAACGAGTAGCAGAAAGAAGATATTTTTTTAAGGCAGAAATGTGCTTGGACCAGTTCAAGTTTTGATCTATTGTAACACCAAGATACTTGAAATTATCTACACCTTCAATTTTGAAGCAATCAATACTGCAGTTAGTATTCCTGTTGAAGGTTTGACCACCTTGGATTCTGCATTGGCTGTATAGCAAGTTGTGACACGGGCAGACT
>CASBSA010000118.1:0-19098 GCA_949129095.1 Volucella bombylans
CGATTTTAAGACACGAAAGGTCGTTGTGATCTTTCCTCCGAAATATTTTATTTATTTGCGGGAACAAATTCGGGTTGCTGGTGTTTACAGCCCGAATTTTGTTGTTCCAATACAAACTTACAGATGCTCTGTAAATTTCTTTTATTAATTCTTGGAGGTTTTCGATCGACGACTTTAGCGTCATAATCTCCGAGTTATGTTTGTCAGTAAACTGTCTATACAAGGGTTTTAGCCTTGACAGCAGTCTGCTTTTATGTCGGTGCAGTGCGTCAATGGTTGCGTTGCGGAATAAGACTTCGTTGTCAGTGTATTGATACCGAGGTATCGTTTTGTCCATTGTTCGTTTAATTGTCTCGTCCATTAGTTTTAGATACCTGTCAATCTCCTCGTTTGACAGATTTCTATTGGACGGTGGGTAGAGCGAATTCGAGGAGAGTGCTCTCGTCAGTGTTCGGGAGAAGTGTGTCCATCGCACCTTACTCTAGTTGTAGGCATGCCTTTGAACAAACTCGTCCAATTCCGCAGCTTCGTTCGGAACGGTTATTTTGGTACTGAGTCCGCAATGGTCACTGTCATACACAAAAGTGCGTATACAGTTCGTAGTTTGTTGGTTAGTGCATGTCAGTTGTATTCGTGAGTCGAACAGCAGAAGATCCAAATAGGACCCGTGTCAAGGAATCGACGGACTATCCGTCGCCTTAAGGCCGAGTCGATACATTATACTGTGCTGACTCCACCAATTGAATAGTAGGTTCCCTCTAGTATTTGGTGTAGTATTTCCCCAATCTCTATGTTTCTCGTTGAAATCTCCGCCGATAATAAAGTAATATCTTCCAATTCCAGTCTTAGGAATCGAAAAAGTGCCTCGAGCTCTGAGATGAATAAAGTGGATTGAGTAGCCTTAGGTGCATAAACAGACACCATGTATAACCGCTTTCTACTACGGAGAGGGCTATACACGATGCATGCCTCCAGCATCTGGAACCTACGTACTACACGGCTGTATACTCTTTTGAAACGCAGTCCTTTTCTTACAAAGATCGCAACTCCTCCTCCCTTAGTGGAGTTGGGTCGGTTTCTCCGTACTATTTTATATCTTTTGTGCCTCATTTTGTGTCTTTTGGTAAGCTTATAACCAAGAGCACATCAGGGGCTTGGTCTTTAAGCAACTTAAACAGTGTGGCTCTTCGTTCGAACCTAATCAGTGAAAAACATTCACTGCAAGGACCTTCAGGGTTTGCTCCGCCATGTAGGTACCCATTACGACTGGAGGTGCGTTAGGCCCGGCAGCAGCGCGTATATTTGATCTACCCGCTTAGCCTGTTCCTGTATTTGACGCTGAAGCTGAGCCATCTGCCCCTGAATAGAGAGGAAGATAGCCAGCATGTCAGGTACATGTTCCGGTGCTCTAGGCGCTGGGGCCTGAGAAGCTACCTTTGGTTGTTGTACCGTATTTCCCCTACCTGCCGCCATTTGGGAGTAGGTAATGTGGGGATTAATGGCTGGTGTTTGTGTCTACACGAGTGGACGTTTAATTTTCACTTTCTGCTGCCGAGCCAGATTTACTCGTTTGATGTATTGGAATTTGGGACAACCCCGATAATTTGCGGTGTGTCCCGTCTTCCTACATAACGCGCAAGAGAGTTGGCTTTTTTCTGACGCTCCGTCCTTGGCTAGTGCGCATTCCTCAGACTTGTTGTTCTTTCCGCACTTTACGCATCGAGGCTGCATTTCGCAGTTCGACGAGAGGTGCCGAACCTTTGGCAGCGAACACATTGTTCCTCTTTAATTTTTCCCAGTGTACAACCTGGTAGTCTAGGACTTTGATGCTCCTTAGACCATCCAGTTTGCTGTTGGGGCTTAGCTGAACCAGGAAGAACGGTAGTTTCCGCTTCTCCCTTTTGGCTCTAGCCGTGACGAATGGCTTGACCCCTACGAATTTGAGCTCTTCGCACTCCTTCTCTTTCAGCAGTGCAACGAGCTCCTCCGGATCAGTCGACGGTTCTAATCCTCTCAGCAGCATTGTCCGCAGGTTTTCACCTTTCGGTGTGAAGGAGAAGAACTCCGCCGTCGAATCCCTTAACAGGTTTTTAATTTTGTGATAGCGCTCCACTGTGGATCGCGTGCCTTTCTAAACTAAGTCTTTTAACAAAAAAATTATTGCCTGTGGCCGACTTACATAGTTCAATGGTTTCCTTTAGTTCCATCTTATATGTGTTTATAGGTGGAACTCGTTGCTTTGTTGATCTCGGTGGCTGTTGTTTTTGTTGCTGTTGCTTCTGCTGCTGCTGTTGTTGCTGCTGCTGCGATTTTTGTTGCTGTTGTTGCTGCTTCTGCTGCTGCGATTTTTGTTGCTGTTTTTGCTGCTGATGCTTTTGTTGTGGTTGTACATGTTTCTTTGTAAGTTATGTGCCGATTTCTGTATTTGTTGTTGTTTTAACGGCTGTTTTTGTTTTTGTGGTAGCTCCCCGCTTACATTTGGTTGTTTCTGAGGCTCTGGATTTGTTGTAGTTTTTCCAACTCCCTCCTTGCCACTTGCTTTGCCTTAATAGCAAGCACTTTTTGCTCTAGCTGTTTAATGGTACTATTAATAGCTTCCACCTCATCCTCTTCGTCATCTGACTCAGATGCAGCTAGGGAGGCGAAGGTATTATCTGCTCCCATATAGTGGCTTTCCCCACCATCCGATACGTAGGTGTAATCATTAGTATCCAACACTTGCCTCCTAGTCTGTAATGCTGCCCTTGCTGTTGTTGTTGCCGTCGTTTCCCTCGCTCCACCATGCAGCATTTCTGAGGAAGCTGATAGGGAAAGGCGCTTTACGAGATTCGGAGTCGGCCTCAGCTTTCTCCTCCTCTTTGTAGCTATTTCTGTTGTTGTTGTTTCTGTTCTTTGGGCTGGCTGTACGGCCTGACCATCAGATGACATCATGCCATGTGCTGACCCCGCTATTGGAATAGCGGGCCGCGCACTTCCACTCATCACACGATGGACCGATCACACTTTCTGTTTGTGCCGTTGTATATCGATTTACAATTTTTTTTTTGTAAATAAAAATTCGATGTGGTTTTTCCGGGAATCGAAACCCACGAACTCTGCTTTGTCGGCCGACACCACTACTGCTGCGCCACCGAATCACTTGGCCAAAATGTTCTTAATTTTTCTTTTATTTTTTTTTACACTATTTCACTTGAGAGAAAAAGCCGAAAACACGTCTGTCCCCGATCGAGGTCTATGAACGACTGACGGTCGACGCCGCTAACCGCTTGACTACCGCCGGAGTTAGCGAAACTGCAACCAATTATCTTTATTATTAAATTACTATATTTTTCACTCTGCCAAAAGTCGAAACACACGTTTATTCCTCACGGAGGTCTATGAACGACCGGGAAAAAAGGCCTATTTGCACGTAAGTTCAAGCGAAATTAAAAAAATTATTTGGTAAATTGGCTTATGTGATTTAAGTAATTTTTTAATACGGAAGAGAATTTTTGATTTATTGAGATTGAGATTTTTGGCTATAACTATGTGATTTTAAATAATTTCTTGAATTCTTGAACACCATACGATTTAGCATATAATATTGCATTCTTGGTAACAAACTGAGCCTCCTACCAGAAACAGTTCTTTTGAAATAAAATTTTCAAGTTTAAAATCGCTCTCCTGAAAAAAACCTAAAATAGACTCAAGCCACTTTGCCTTTTTAGTAAAGGTCATAAGCCATTAAATATAGCTTTCCGGGGTGGGGTCTTCTTGAACCCACCAGGCCCACGGCGTTATTCTGTTCACCAGGTTTATAGAAGGTTAATCACATCAAAAGAGATGGTTTTAATAATGTAGCATTATATAGCTGAAATGTTGGTGTTGTCTTAATTGCTGAAACCCTTTAAGTGCCATTGTATACTTTGAAGGGGGAAAGCTGGTTTTTCAGACCAATAGCATTTATCATTTGGAATTTGAACAACAGACATGTAAAAACTGATTCCCATAAATTGCCGTAATTCAATATTCAAAACATTCACATACATATTAGTTTGTTTTTTAATAAGCTCAATTATATTGTTAGCAAGTAAATATGAAAAAAATGGAATGGCGTATCTAATTGCAGAATTTCATCTGGTAAGATAGCAGATCCTCTAAATTGTACCTGTTTATCACTTAATTGCAATCATTTGTTTTTCCACGTATTATGTACCCAGAAAAAAAAAAGTGTTAGTTCACATTTGATCCCACCTTGATATAAATATTTTACATTTTCAAATTTGGATTGAGAAATAGCTACATTTATTTCCTTCAGAGACATTGAGGTTGTTGTAGTGTTGCTTCTTGACATTGGCCCCTTGTCATGTATTAGACATCCCCCTTCATTTGTGGCCTCTTGGTCCAATTGGGCAGAATACGAGTATTTCAGATCGTCCATATCATTGTCGTCAGAAAAATCCATCCATCATCACTTCCGACTCAATTTTCCAATTCTTGATCATTACAGAGTAATCTTTTTATTCTTTTAGAGAAAATAAGAAACAAATTATCAAATAAAAAGGATCAAAATTTCGTACTATTGCACAATATTTCAGGTTTACGAACCTTTAACATGTTTAAATAGATGTACCACTTTAACTTTGCTTAAAACAGAAACTCTCACATTACTCAAAATTATTTTCTTTTTTAAATAAAAAGGATTTATAGAACTGAAAACACCTTTTTACTAAATATAATATCTGAAGTGCACATTGTTTATCGCGTTAGCGGTTTCGACTGACAATGACATCGAAAGCACAATACAGGCAAAGATAATTGTAGGTAAAGACAATAGCCACTGTATTGTGGTTTTGCAGCAGTGTGCTGCTTTAAGTAGATCTACCTCTAACTAATTTTATGGTATTTTATGGTAGAGGGTTAAGTTTTTTTTATCAAACTAACAAAGAATGTGAAAGTTTACATGGTGTACTGTAAAGTTATATGATGTTGTGATTTGGTTTTAGGAAAACAATGATAAAATTGTTCGAATAATTCATATATGGTTAAATGCCATATCTTTAGCTATAATTATAACATTTCGGTTTAATTAAATTAAAATATTTTAATCGTTGTTTTTTAAGTTTTTTTTTTATAATACTCTTCTTTTACTAACTGTTGAAATATGTAACGCTTATAATATAACCAATATTTTATATACTTTCCCCGTATCTGTATGCTACCATGGCACTTGTTCATTCTATATGCCACCCCATTTTGCATTTTGCCGATGTTTTTGTATTTGAGTGATCCAATAATTGTCCTTAATGTCCTTTTTTTTTATCTTGAGCCTCTATTGAATTTTAAACCTGTATTTAGAAACATTGAAACTAAAGTCTTTTCATTTTCATTAATTAGCTTATTAAAGCGCTTTTTCCATCCATTACAAATTTCGTTTTTCCCTTTAACATGCGTTCCTGCACGTTTTTACCGCAATCACAAATACATATATGTATTGACTCGTTTTGTACTTCTTCTAAGTTGTACTTTTTTTATTGCCTCCTTATGGTTGTGAATGAAAAAGATAAATGTACTTTTGAGAACAGATAAGTGCTGTCACTTAACTTAGTTACCGCTTTCTTCGCATTTTTTTATTTTAATCGTTCGTATTCCGCGCTGTACTTAGTCCACGTTTGAATAGTTTTCATTCCTAACCAGCACTTCCGTCTTTATTATCCACCACCACGATTCTTTTGAAATGTAGAGTTTATGCACTCTATTGAATTAAATGTTTTATTAAAGGTTTTCTATTGTACATATTTTACGCACCTAATTCTTTGTTTTTAAAATGTATTATATGCCGGTTCTCTCGTTTAAGTTGTGTGTGGTTCTCTCGACAGAGTTTTCGCTGGTTTGTTCTGGTTTCTCCAGAAAAAATTCTGGCAGCAAATATCGGTGCAGATTTTCTTCTGATTTAGCCAAAATCACTTAAGTATCTTTTATTTGCCGTTTAACATTATTTCAGAATGTCAGGGTACGTACATGGTTGGTGCATTTTCTAGGCCGTACTACCTGAAAACTTAAGAAAATCGAAATGTCAGCGTTAATGGCGCCCAGTACAGAGCCATGACCAACGATTTGTTTCAAAAAGTGCTCACGCACTTTACGCACTTAGTTCATAAGATACTTGGCTTCAACAGGGTAATGCCATATCCCATCCTGCGGGCGTAACCGAGTTTTTGAAGAAAGTGTCCGATATCAATATTATATCCAGAATTGGACCTGCGCGTTGGCCTACATGTTCCTTTGATTTGACGTCTCTGTACTGTTTTCTGAGGAGTATTTGAAGCCATTGGTCTAAGCACCTAAGTCCTAAGTCAACAATGACTTCCAGGCGTGGAAGCCAGTATCGAGCACACCATTTGTAAAATATTGCCCCAAATGCAGTCGTTCGCAAATCTCCGGTGAGAATAGACGTCTTTTGGCTTCTCGTGAAGTAAACAAAAAATAATAATTCAGTTTATAAACATAATCAGTTGCAATTTTGTTAATTGACTCGGTAGCCCAGCGGTTAGCGGCGCCAGCCGACAAATCGTGGAACACGGATTCGAATCCCAGGTTGAAACTTGGAACTTTTTTTTTCTCTTTTCTTTTTTCCTCAAATTGTGTGAATATACTAAAAAACGAAATTCACATGATGGATGGTGGAGAGCGCCCCGCTCTTCCCATAACCGTGGCGAAAGCCAGGAGGAAGAGGGTGACATGGGACTTCTCATCTAGCCAAGAAGATATTTCCGCAAAAATCAGAATAAATTGTATTACTTTCATCGAAGTAACATTTTCTCACAGCAGCTTTGGAAACTTGAGCTTGTATCTGAGAATTCACGTCGCCATTTTACACGGACCTATGAAAATATTAAATGATCATGTTGGATAGATATAACAGCCAATTGATTTAGTTGAATCAAAAAAAAATATTGTTTACCTCGATGACATTTCCGTGGCTACGAGTGATTTGGATTCGCATATTGAAATTTTAACCGAAGTTCTAGAAAGATTAGCGAAGCTTAGATTGGAATTAAATTTGAAAAAATGTAAATTTGCTTACCAGACCGTGAATTATTTAGGGTACTCTGTGGATAAAGATAGTATACGACCAAACGAAACTCATATACAAGCGCTCTCACGGTACCCTATGCCGACAAATTTTAAGCAGGTTAGGTCATGTCTTGGGCTTTTCTCATATTTCCGAAAGTTCGTTACAAACTACGCGAGTATAGCAAACCCCCTACAGCGTTTGGTGAGGAGTGGAATTAAATTTGAGATTAACGAGAATTGTAAATAAGCATTTTACGAGTTAAGAGACGAACTTATGTCATCCAATGTCCTAGTCATTTACTACACAGGAAGAGAGACTGAACTGCACACCGATGCAATCAAGGTGGGATTCTGTGCAGTGTTACTGCAAAGACAAGAAGACGGGAAGTTTCATCCGGTATCGTATTTCTCAAAATCTACGTCTCCTGAGGAATCACAAATGCATAGCTTCGAACTAGAAACACTGGCCATTATACATGCACTAAATCGTTTTGACAGCTACTTAAGGGTATTTAAAATAGTTACCGATTGTAATGCACTTGCTCTAACGTTCAGCAAGAAATATTGCGTCTTGAGACAGAAGAGGTCTTCGGATACGAGTTACGAGATGGACTAGTTTTCCGAAAGAATAAGCCCAACATCTTGTAATTATATGTGCCAACCGAAATGGAGGACAATATTATACGCCTAGTGCATGAGAAGATTTATCATATGGGTATAGAGAAAACGTACGAACAACTAAAGAAAAATTACTGGTTTCAAAAAATGAAAGGTAAAATTGAAAGATATATAAAGAATTGCATACGGTGCATTATGTGCTCTCCTCCAGTTCGAATAAATGAACATAACTTGTACAACATTCCTAAAAAGCCTTTTCCTTTTGACATCCTACACATAGACCACTTTGGCCCTCTTCCCTCAATAAATTCGCAGAGAAAGCATGTTTTGGTGGTCATTGACTCTTTTACCGAATTTGTTAAGCTATATGCAGTGAAGTCAACCAGCACGAAAGAGGTAATCGCATGCTTAGACAAATACTTTATTAATTATAGTAGACCTCGACGCATCATTAGTGACCGAGGGTCTTGTTTCACTTCGTTGGATTTTAGTTCGTATTTGTGGGAAAGAAATGTTGACCATGTCAAAATCGCAGTTGCATCCGCTCAAGCAAATGGCCAGGTGGAGAGGGTGAATCAGCTTCTCAAAACTATGCTAAGTAAAATCAGTGATCCGCTTAATCATGCGGATTGGTCAAGGATGTTAACCGAGGTAGAATTTTGCTATGAACAACACAACCCAATGTAGTACGAAACAGACACTGAGCAGATTACTCTTTCTAGTGGATCAACGAGAGGAAGTAGTAGACAGACTAACTGATTACTTGCAGGAGAAACAACCTACTGGGGCACTAGGGAATCTGGAGGAGATTCGGATGGATGCATCCGCCGCCATACAAAACTCACAAGATACTAATTTAAGATACTTTTTCGAGAGAAGTAAGCCTGCAAGAATATATTCTGAAGGAGACTATGTAGTCATCCAACATTTTGATACGACCATCGGTATAAACAAAAAACTGAATGCGACGTACAGAGGTCCCTACGTTGTTCATAAGGTTTTGCCTAATGACAGGTATGTCATCCGCGACGTGGAGAATTGCAAGATCACTCAATTGCCATATGATGGTGTAGTAGAAGCCTCGCATTTGCGGAAATGGCTGGTGCGGTAGAGGGTGAGTCATGGTTGCGAGTTGTTCTTTTGGGGCAACATTAGCTTGATTAAGGTCAATCAATGACTTCAGAATGGCCGAGTTGTAGGAAATTGTAAGTAATTGTAGTAGATCTCTAAGATGTAAAGATTGAGTACACTGATCTGTATACTGAACTGTCAGAAAAGGAGAGAGAACAAAAGAGATTATTGCGCCATTGCCCAAAAAAATTGTTTGTGCCACCGATAAAACTTTTACAAAAATCCAGTGATTACGTGCACCAATTAATGAAATCACTTAATATACCTGACTACTACATTCGCCTTTGCCAATTGTTCGAACGCGTTTAGCAGAAAATGTGAAAATTGAGGTTCAACTAATTAATAGGCAAAGCCTGAAAATTTATTGCGTCTATTTCGCCGGTACTAACAAGACAGCTGTAAATAAGATGACGTTAAAAAATGATTTGAGGAATTTTTTTTGTAATATTGGCGATTTTCTGGTAGGCGGTGATCTGAATTGTAGGCACAGAGATTGGGGCTGTACTAGAGCAAATGTCTGGAGGAATTTACTATCTTGCCTCTCTTACACACTTCCTATCTCGATTTTGTATCCCCCATCTCCTACTTATTTCCCAGCTAGCTCTCGTGGTCATCCCTCTGTTCTTGATATCTTTGTTACAAATCGTCCCTAGTACATAACTCAACCCATGTCATTAGACGCACTAAGTTCTGATCATAATCCAGTCTCATGTATGCTTCTTCGTGCGGGCAAAGAAAATGTAGAATATATTCAGGACATAAAAACTGGACACGTTACCACTGCCTAATTAAGACAAGACTTGAACAAAGACCCGCGAATATTGGAAGTGTTTCCAATAGGGAGGAAATTTACATTTTTGCTAATAGCTTCAACGAACTCATCCTTGAGGCCATAGACGACTCGATACCTAAAGTTAGGAAGAAAAAGTGCCACAATAAACTTCCCTCTTATGTCCTAAAGTTAATAAAGCTAAGAAATATTCAAAGAAAAAATTGTCAAGATGCTATTTCAACAACGCAACGCTGATTGGAACAGAAAATTAGGTTCTCTGGATAAAAATAAAACCTTTTTGGAACGTAGTTAAAATAATTAAAAATAAAAACAAACAACTACCTGGCCTACGAATTTTTACTGCACAGATGAAGAGAAAGCACATGCCCTTGGACTTAGCTTTTCAAATAACCAGCATGTATCTGCGGTCCTAGGGGACCCCCTTACAAATACGCTGGTAATGAACACCTTTCAAACATTTAATATGCAGACTTTCGACACTCCGTTAAGTTATTGATGTTATAGTTTCATATTGATAACCTGAAAGTAAGGAAATCAGGTGGCTTTGATCATATTAAAAATTTGTATCTCAAGCATCTACCGAAAGCTGGAGTTAGATCCTTAACAGCTATGTTCAATGCATGCTTAAAATTCCAGTACTTTCCTGACGCCTGGAAAATAGCTAAGGTGCTACCTATACTCAAGGCTGGGAAACCCCCTGAGAGTCCCGAGAGCTATAGGCCAATAAGTTTGCTTAGTAGTGTAAGTAAACTATATGAACAAGTTCTAAAGCAAAAAATCACTAAGATCATAACTGACCGTAGCATATACCCTGACATCCAGTTTGGCTTTAGGCCACAACATAGCACGTACCATCAAGTACTACCGAATTTCCAATTTTATCAAATATAATCGTCAGCAAGGAAAATCAACAAGGATGGTCCTTTTGGATATTGCCAAAGCTTTCAACTCCGTTTGGCATGATGGCCTAGTGTACAAATTGATTAACCTCAACTTTCCTCCTTTTCTTTGTAAAATAGTCCAACATTTTTTGTCAGGTCGGTCTTTTCAGGTAGTTGTCAATAGTAGTGTTTCTAGTTTCATCAATATCCAGTCAGGTGTGCCGCAAGGCGGCTCTGTCCTTGGTCCTATACTGTACAATTTGTTCATGTTAGATTTCCCGAGTCTAACTAATTGTCAAACCGCCATTTTTGCAGATGATACTGATGATAGTATATCGCACGAGTTTGCTCTCAATGTTGAGACAAATCTTCGAAATGCGATGGAAGTATTAGAACAGTATTACAATAGGTGGAAAATAAAGTTAAACTGTGATAAAACGCAAGCAATCTTTTTTACCCGAAAAAGAAAACCTTGTTATCTACCAAACAGTCAATTGCAAATATGTGGATCAACAGTAAACTGGAGCAACTGCGTTAAATACCTTGGTATTCATCTGGACACCAAACTCACTTTTCATGAACACATTGCTAAAACCTTACAGAAAGTCAACTTAGCTATTAGGATATTATATCCTTTCATAAACAGAAAATCTGCCCTTTCAAAAGAAAACAAAATTATTATACACAAAGTAGTCTTCTAAGCGTTACTCTTATATAGATATCTAGTATGGTGAAACTGTGTACAGACCCATATTAAAAAACTGCAAGTGTCGCAAAATAAATTACTTTAAATGATACTCAACCTATCCTGGCACCATTCTACGATGGACCTCCATAAAAGAGCGAATGTTGAATTGATATCGAAAAGAATCGAAAAGCTTACTGAAAACTTAACTTTAAAAACTGATGTGCTTTAGCTGACAATTGCCTTGTATCAAATTTATTTAATGAAAGTTATTAATTAACTTAATTATTTATTCCCTTATTTTTTTTTTTTATTTCTTTATTTATCTATTTATTTACTTATTTGATTATTTTTCTTATTTCTGTTCATTTATTTATTTATCAATTAATTTATTTATTTATTTATGTATTTATTCACTTATTCATTTATTTATTTATTTATTTATTTATTTATTCATCTGTTCGTTCATGTACTTGTTTTTTGATTTCTGTTACTTATTCTTTTTTGTCTAAAAATCTATTTCTGTTTCATTATTACTATTAATGTTTTTTTTTTTTGGTATGGAGTTTTTTTTTGTATTTTCCTCCAAATTATAAATCTTATTTTGAAATGTATTCACTACCTTTACAACAAACAAATAATGTTTCAGTAGAAAGATGTATATGATATCATATCTCTGTAAACTGTGAAATGTGTGGTAACAAACCAATGTAATTATTTTTATACGAAATAAAGATACAATACAATAAAATAAACTTCTTTAAAATATATATATGTATGCATGCATTAGATGTAAATAGGTTAAGATTTACTTTTTAGGTAGCTTATAGGTTTAGTTTTAATTTTTATAGATAAAAAAAGGTCCAGACATCAAGTTTATTTAATTAAAATTTATTTTCTTAGTTTAAAAAAAATGTAAAAACAAAAATAAAATTAGACTATAAGATTCGTCGAAAGACATAGTTTAAGTGTTAGGTTTAACTTAGAGTGTCCGCATGGGGCCAGTAAGTTAATACAAGATAATTTTAAGTTATTTAAGCTAATTTTTAAGCGTTTTTTTGTCTAGCATATAAGAGCAATTTAAGTGATAAAAATAAAAATGCATATAAACTGAAAAACTGACTGAACTGGCGTTAGTTATCGAATCGTGGGACACGGGTTCGGATCCCGAGTCAAACTCGGAACTTTTTTGTCTCCTCAAATTGCGTAAATTTATATATATAAAAATATTAAAACAAAACCCACAAATAATAAGGAAAGAAACCACGTGATGGATGGTGGAGAGCGTCCCGCTCTTCCCATAGCGGGAGTTGCAAAAGGCAATATTACTGTTGTCGGTGCCGTGGCGAAAGCCATCAAAAGGGGGAAGAGGTTAAAAACCCCTCCTAATTTAACGAAAAAGAAAATAAGTGCCACTTTAACACAACAAAGCAAAACACAATCATATGATGCGTTGAGGTAAATCTTTGCTGAAGTCCAGTATGAGGGGGGCGATAACAACTTTGCTGGAAGCTGGGAGAAAAAGTGCTTGCTATTAAGCAAAAGCAAACTGCACGCAGGCAGAGGGAGCAATTATAAGCAGAGAGCTCCCAAGAACAAGAGCAGACAAAAAAATGTAACAACAACAAAACCAACAGCATCAGAAACAACAACTGCAGCAAATAAAACAGCACGACACGTAGATTTGGCTGTTATAAGAGTTCCAAGCAATGAAAAAAATACTGGGAATTATATCTCGAATCACTCTGAGTGAAGAAAAAACTTCTCCGTCCTATTCGGACTCCCACCCCTGGAGAGCAAACATAGAAACCAAACACACCTGAGTTTCAAACCACTACAAAAACAATTTTCCTTTCTCCTCCTTCTATCTTTCCGCCCGCGCCCTGGCAACAGTAAAAGGGTATCAACCCCTTAGGCGCGCGTAAAAGGTAAAAAAAAAAAAAAAAAAAAAAAAACAGGACCAGAAACAGAAACAGCTGCAAAAACAACAACAGCTGAAACCGAAGCAGCTGAAAAAACAGCAGGAGCAGCAACAACACAAGCAGCAGCAGCAGCAGAAGAAGTAGAAGAAGGAGAAGGTGCCTCCAATCAATACCTATAAATTAGAAGTAAATGCAACCAAAGACCTATGTAAGTTGGTTATTGGTAATAATTTTAACATTAAGAGATTGGGCAACGATCGTCATGCCATCCACTGTAATACAGTGGAGTCTGCCGTTCTTCCTTGTACAAGGAGTATCAATATCCTAGATTACCAGGTGGTTCACTGGGAAAAATTAAAAAGGAATGAAGGCGTTATACAATGCGTTCACTGCCAGAGGTTCGGGCACGCCGCGTTGAACTGCCAAATGCAGCCTCGATGCGATAGGACGCAGCTCTCGTGAGTGTTATGTGGGAACGTGGGACACACCGCAAACTGTCAGGGTTGTCCTAAGTCCGAGAACAACGGAAGCTGCACCTAACATGCTGGCCACCTTCCTCGCAATTCAAGGGCAGATGACTCAGCTGCAACAGCAAGTCGAAGAACTGGCCAAGCAGGTGAACCAGATCTATGCGCTGCTGCCTGGTCTAACGCAACACATTTCGTAATAGGTACGCACATGGTGGAGCAAATTTTGAAGGTCTTTGCGGTGAATGTTAATTCACTGATTAGGATTGAACGAAGAGCAGCGATGTTTAAATTGCTACAAGACCAAAGTCCTGATGTGTTTTTCGCTAGGGAAACCAAGCTTACCGATCAGTACAAACTGGAGTACAATAATTATATCGATAGAAGGAGAAATCGGCCCAGGTCCAATCGTAGAGGCGGTGTCGCGATATTCATTAAAGAAGGTATAAAATTTCACAGAGTGCGCACGGGAGTGCTGCGCAGGTTCCGGGTGTTAGAAGCAGTTGTCATTTACATACCGCTCCGCAGTGGAAAGCGGGTGTACTTGGCCTTTACCTATGCACCTGAGGCTTCACAATCCACTTTATCTATTACAGACCTCGACGCGCTTTTTCGATTTCTGAGGCTGGAATCGGGGGAGAATTATTATAATCGGCGGGGATTTCAACGCTAAACACAGGGATTGGGGAAATAATTTGTCAAATACTAGAGGGAACCTACTACTCGATTGGTGGGGTCAGAACTATGTCATGTACAGACTCGGTCTGAAAGCGACGGATAACCAATCGTTTCCCATAGGCGGGTCTTATTTGGATCTACTGCTGTACGACGAACGTATACGACTGACAGGTACGAACTTACAAACGGTAAACTGTCTGCGCACATTCCTGTATGACAGCTACCATTGCGGTTTTAGCTCCGAAATTACAGTTCCCAAAGAAATTGTGGAATTGGAGGAGTTTGTCCAAAGATATTCTTACAACTACAGTAAGGCTCGATGGAAACGCCTCTCCGCAACCTTGACAAGAGCACTCTCCTTGAACACGCAACACGCTCCACCCACCGTCCAATAGGAATTTGTCAAACGAGGAGGTCGACAAGTACCGAAAAACGAATGGACAAGAGAATTAGAACACTGAAGTCGTCAATTAAAAATCTTCAAACATTAATAAAACAGAATTAGAGAATTTCTGTAAGTTCAAATTGGAACAACAAGGTTCGGGCTGTAAACACCTGCAACCCGAATATGTTTCCGCAAATATATAACCTATTTCGGAGAAAAAATCAAAACGACCTTCAGTGTCTTAAAATAGCCCGGATAACAAAAGCACGTAGTGATCCAAATGAAGCCGTTGACGATGACGGCTTCTTTGTGATCGTGGATCTCCAAGAGAAGGTTGAGGCCATAGGGGCGACTTTCATTGAAGTATACAAGGCCACTGATATCACTGGTCTTATTTATGACCTGTGCGTCTTGGTGCACGATTGTTACATTCGAAATGAAGTAGAGAATTGGCGATCCGACGGCTCTGGTTATTATGGGTTGTAATCATTCATTTTCATTTTATATGCATTTTTATTTTTATAATTCATTTACACTTACAAGCTAGAAAAAACGCTTAAAAATTAGCTCAAATAACTTAGAAATAATCTTATTCTATCTTACTGGCCCCATGCGGGCACACTAAGTTAAACATAATATGTCATTCGACGTTTCTAACAGACTATTTTTATTTTTGTTTTTACATTTATTAAAACTAAAACTAAGAAAATAAACTTTAAGTAGAAAAACTTAGTATATGGATTTTTGTTATAATATAAAACTTAAAACTAAACCTATAAACTACCTAAACTAAATCGTAACTACTTAATCCTACTTAAACTATCTAATCCTATACCGTATTTTAGAGAGGGTAACACTCTCTAATATAATTTTTTTTATGTTTTTGTGATTTTTAATTTTTATTATTTTTCTTAAAACTACCCTAATTCTACCTAAAACTATGTAAGCCGGCCGCGGCTAATCAAATATGCAGAAGAAAGACTTTGCTTTGCTGTAGAACTGGAGGAATTAGACGACGAAACTACCCCTCCTTCATCTAGCCACCAGAATTGCTCCTGCTGCCGAGCAACATCCCTTATGTCGCGACTCCCTACCGACCTACCGAATGGGAGACGATCCGCACTGCCATGTGCGACGTCTCTGTCTTAGTTGAGTCGCCTGTCCGCAGCTGTTCGAGCAACGTGGAAGATTAGCGGCACCGCCAATCTGTCCTGGATCAGACCGTTCATATCTAGGTAGAGGAACGCTTCTGGAGGAACAAAGCCGTCGAAGCGAACTCTCTCATGATACATATAATTAGGGTAGTAAGCCCCGGAGATCAGGTTGTTCGATGAGGTCATTGCTCTTGCAAAGTGCCTTCGAGTCAACTTAATGACGAAATTGTCCACACTTATTAGGTTCGCCCTATTATATAAGACCTCATTGTGATAGAATTTTATGTACTCAGATTCTGGTGTTCTGTATAAGCGAAGACAAGTCCTGAGACAAGCCCTCTCAAACACCCGAATCTTTTCCAATAAACTTTCTCTCACGTTGAACCACACGGGACATCCAAACACAAGCATAGGCCTGATAAGGGCCATGTAGCAGATAACCTTTACCTTCGCATCGAGTTGGCTGTTAGAAAACAGTCTCTTAGTAGGGGCAAAAGCACCTTTGGCTCTGGCCAGAGCAACATCTATATGTTTGTTAAAATACAGATATTGATCTAGCCAGATCCCAAGGTTTCTAACTACTATTCCAAAAAGCAAGTGGCTGCCCATGCTGCCCCACGATCGAGAACTTTGGCCAATTCTTTCTGGTATCCCTAGAGGCCCCAGACAAAGGCGTCCTAAACAAAATGGTTTCCGAATTCTGAAAATTGATTTTTAACTTCCAGTCATCGCAATATCGTTTAATTTTATCGAAGTCACGCTTCAAGAGTATATTAATGACCGCAATCTTTGGACCTGTTCTGTACGCGATTAAGTCTTCTGCGTACGCTATGGCATGGTGAAGTGAACCTATCAGCTCACTTGTGTAAATGTTGAATAGGATCGGCGAATTTACCGCACCTTGTTGCAGACCGTTTTTAATGTTTAATATTCCAACAGAAGTCACATCGCCATTCTTCACGATGAACTGTCTACTGGAGAGCATATCAAAAAGAATATACAGCTTGAAAAAGAGTCCCTCTAACCATACGGTATCGAAGGCCTTCTCCAAGTCAATCAGGCAGGCACCAGTGCACTGATTCTTGCCTTTGTTCCATTGGATATCAGAAACCAGTTTAGAAGCAGCATGAATAATATCATGCCCCGCCTTGAAACCGAATTGATTATCCGGAACTATATGTTTGTCCTCAACCCACTTAGTCAGGACTCTATTGATCACCTTCTCGAAAACCTTACTGATGTTTGGAAGCAGACTGATCGACCGGAGATTCGCCGGATTGGATGTATCTTTATCCCATTTGGGGATGGGGTGTACCACCGCTGTTTTCCAATGCGCTGGATAATGTGCATTATTCATTGCATTATTAAACAAGGTGGTATAAATGTCCACAGCTTCTAGTGGGAGATGTCGAAGCACAATGTTCGGTATTTCATCGGTTCCCACTGATTTCTTACTTCTAAGCGATTCGAAGATCGTTTCGAGCTCTGCCTTCGAAATGAACGGTGGTAGTACCATTTCATTGGTGATGACATTATTTGCCATATTCTCGTCACTGAACTGGGTCAAACCTGAGCTCTCGAATCGCCAATTCACTATTTCATTTCGAAGGTAGATATTGTGTACAAGGAGTCGATTTTCCAGGTCGTGGTTCGTTCCAATGATGTCATTCGCCTTATATACTTCCTGGAAAGTCGCTCCTATAGCCTCTACCTTCTCCTGCGGATCCTCGATCACAAAGAAATTGTCATCATCAACAGCCTCATTTGGATCGATGCCTGCTGCTATAAGTATGTTCTCGTTGTCCGTCGTTCGGGCGATTTTAAGAAAGACGTTGTGATCTTTCCTCCGAAATATTTTATTTATTTGCGGGAACATATTCGGGTTGCTGGTGTTTACAGCCCGAATTTTGTTGTCCCAATACAAACTTACAGATGCTCTGTAAATTTCTTTTATTAATTCTTGGAGGTTTTTGATCGACGACTTTAGCGTCATAATCTCCGAGTTATGTTTGTCAGTAAACTGTCTATACAAGGGTTTTAGCCTTGACAGCAGTCTGCTTTTATGTCGGTGCAGTGCGTCAATGGTTGCGTTGCGGAATAAGTCTTCGTTGTCAGTGTATTGATACCGAGGTATCGTTTTGTCCATTGTTCGTTTCAATGTCTCGTCCATTAGTTTCAGATACCTGTCAGTCTCCTCGTTTGACAGATTTCTAGTGGACGGTGGGTAGAGCGAATTCGAGGAGAATGCTCTCGTCAGTGTTCTGAAGAAGTGTATCCAACGCACCCTACTATAGTTGTAGGCATGCCTTTGAACAAACTAGTCCAATTCCGCAGCTTCGTTTGGAACGGTTATTTCGGTACTGAGTCCGCAATGGTCCTGTCATACACAAAAGTGCGTAGACAGTTTATGGTTTGTTGGTTTGTGCATGTCATGTGTATTCGTGTGTCGAACAGCAGGAGATCCAAATAGGACCCGTGTCAAGGAATCGACGGACTATCCGTCGCCTTAAGGCCGAGTCGATACATTATACTGTGCTGACTCCACCAATTGAATAGTAGGTTCCCTCTAGTATTTGGAGTTTATTTCCCCAATCTCTGTGTTTGGCGTTGAAATCTCCGCCGATAATAAAGTAATATCTTCCAATTCCAGTCTTAGGAATCGAAAAAGTGTCTCGAGCTCTGAAATGAATAAAGTGGATTGAGTAGCCTTAGGTGCATAAACAGACACCATGTATAACCGCTTTCTACTACGGAGAGGGCTATACACGATGCATGCCTCCAGCATCTGGAACCTACGTACTACACGGCTGTATACTCTTTTGAAACGCAGTCCTTTTCTTACAAAGATCGCAACTCCTCCTCCCTTAGTGGAGTTGGGTCGGTTTCTCCGTACTATTTTATATCTTTTGTGCCTCATTTTGTGTCTTTTGGTAAGCTTATAACCAAGAGCACATCAGGGGCTTGGTCTTTAAGCAACTTAAACAGTGTGGCTCTTCGTTCGAACCTAATCAGTGAAAAACATTCACTGCAAGGACCTTCAGGGTTTGCTCCGCCATGTAGGTACCCATTACGACTGGAGGTGCGTTAGGCCCGGCAGCAGCGCGTATATTTGATCTACCCGCTTAGCCTGTTCCTGTATTTGACGCTGAAGCTGAGCCATCTGCCCCTGAATAGAGAGGAAGATAGCCAGCATGTCAGGTACATGTTCCGGTGCTCTAGGCGCTGGGGCCTGAGAAGCTACCTTTGGTTGTTGTACCGTATTTCCCCTACCTGCCGCCATTTGGGAGTAGGTAATGTGGGGATTAATGGCTGGTGTTTGTGTCTACAC
>CASBSA010000119.1:0-91234 GCA_949129095.1 Volucella bombylans
GAGAAAGCAAATGCTACAAGCAGAGCGGAAATTGAGGATCTGTATGTTGTTACCAAATCGGATATCTTAATGTTGTTGGCGGAGAAGAGACCGAATGCTAACATATGTGATAATTTGAATGCTACATTGGCACCCTTGCAACATTCGTCTAGGCCATCTAGGCTAGAAAAAATTAAATTACCGTCCTTTTCTGGGAAGTCTTCAGAATTTCCAAACTTTATAGGATTGTTTGATAGCTTGGTAGATAAGGATGATTTATTGGACAATCTGCAAAAATTTAACTAATTGCGAAATTACTTATCCGGCTCAGCATTAAGTGCAGTTAAGGAATTCGATCTGACCAGTGGAAACTACACTAAACCAATACAGCGATTAAGGAAAAGGTTTGATAACAAGGCGATCATGTTTCAAGAGCACATTAATGGAATTTTACAAATTCCAAAGATCTCAAAGTGTTCTTCTTTTAATGTTCGAAATTTGGAAGATAATTTCAACACTCATCTTGCGGCGATGCTTAGTATATGTGATTATAAAGATATTGCAGAATCTATTTTAATTTCGTTTGCGTTAGATAGAGTCGATTTGGATACAAAAGCCAAGTGGGATGAAGTACGAGTAGTTGATCATTCCAAACTACCGTCATGGTCAGATTTTTCGCGACTGTTGGATCATCGTTGCCAAACCTTAGAAGCAAGAGAATCAAAGATTTGTAAGGTAGAACCAAATAAAGGTGAGAATAATAGCCGCAGCCGTTCTCGAAACATGCATAGGAACCAGTCGTCCAATACCTCGTTAGTTGTGAACAAGGCCATGTGTGAGTTTTGTGAGTCGGGTACGCATTGTATAGTTGAGTGTCCAGATTTTAACCAGTTGCCAGTCTCCAAACGTTTCCTAGAGGTTAAGAGACGTGTTCTCTGCATAAACTATTTGGGGAAAGGTCACTCAGTAAGAAGGTGCAATTCGCGAAAGTGCACTATTTGTTCATTGCCACATCATCGATTATTTCACAGATTTACGGTGAACCAGGTAACTGAAAAAGCTTCAGATAGAGACCCAGTGGCAAACACCAGCACCAGTTGCACTAGTACTATTGTTTCAAATGCAGGTGAACATTGCAATGCAAATGTTATTTTAGCAACTGTTATAGTCTACATAAGAGACCAATGTGGTAGATTTCAACCAGCTCGCGCCTTATTGGATATTGCATCCCAGTTGAACTTTATAACCGAGGATATGGTTCAGAAACTTAAGTTGCATAAAGTTCAAACGCATACATGCGTTTCCGGAATAGGAAAATTAGATTCTATCATACATTATCAGATAGAAGCTAATTGCAAGTCACGAATTTCTGACTTTGAACTAAATTTGAACTTGTTGATTCAAAAGTCAATCACTAATATTCAACCTGAAACAAAAATTGATATTTCCGAGTGGAATATTCCCATGAATCTACCTCTGGCTGATCCGTATTTTAACGAATAGATCTCTTAATTGGCGCAGATAGCTTTTTCCATCTACTTTGTGTTGGGTATATTAGACTTGGCCCCCAGCTACCGATTTTACAGAAAACTTTGCTGGGTTGGATAGCTTCTGGAAGTTATGGGTTATCTGACATGCCCCAAGCTGCGTGTATGGTAGTTGGTTCTTCGACGTTTGAAGACGCTTCGCTGAAATAGACAGTAAGCAAGTTCTGGGAAATGGAAGAAGTAAATAGAAGACGAGAGTCTGGGACATATAGAAGCTGTCCCGTAGGCCTGATTGACTAAGTACAAAGCTTAGGGTTGTGTTTGATTGTAGCGCAAAAACTTCCTCCAATGTTTCCCTAAATGATCTTCTGTTGAAAGGACCTGTAATTCAGGATGATCTTTATGATATTATTTTACGCTTTAGGTCATATAAATTTGTAATTACAGCCGACATCACCAAAATGTATCGACAGATATTGGTGGATAAGGAGGTCCAGAATCTTCAATGCATTTTATGGAGGTCGAACGAACAAAAGGAGCTGTTAGTATATAGATTAAAAACAGTAACCTACGTTACAGTACCTTACCTTGCTACAAAATGTTTTTGAATTGGTTAGCAAATGAAAATGTATCACAATTTCCATTAGGGTCGAAAGTTATAGGCGAAGACTTCTATATGGATGACATGATCACAGGGGCAGATTCGTTAGAGTCCGTTTTTATTCTTCAAACTGCTGGATTCGATTTGCGGAAGTGGTGCAGTAATGACCCTAGCGTCTTAGAAAAGATTTCTGGCAACGAACTGGTTAGCGATGCGTTGCGTATAAACGATAAGGACGTCATAAAAATTGTAGGTATCGTATGGAATCCTTCAGAAGATAATATTCATTACATAGTCCCAGAAATAGATACTTCAAAATGCATTACGAAAAGGACAATACTGTCAGAACTTGCACAAATCTTCGATCCCTTAAGTTTAATAAACCCAATAGTTGCAAAGGGAAAAATTATAATATTATAATTATATTATAATTATAAAATTATAATGCAAGATCGCAATCATTCCTGACTTATGAAGAATTTTCGACCCTAGTCGCAGAGATAGAGGCAATCATGAATTCTCGCCCACTTTGCGTCCTAGGGCCAGATCCAAATGACGAACAAGTCGTGACTCCTGGCCATTTTTTGATTGGCACCGCATTGAATTCGATTCCGGAACTTACCATCCCAGCAGATATATCTCTTTTGAAGCGATGGCGTCGAATACCGCAGATAAAACAAAACTTCTGGACGAGATGGTCAAAATATCTCTTAGAGTTGCAACGGCGGGCGAAGTGGAAAACTGCTTTCGAGAACACTACCGTTGGTACAGTAGTATTGATCAGCGATGGCTCTTAGGATAATCGACAGACTTATCCCTGGTTCAGATGAAAAGATTCGTGTGTCAGATGTAAAAGTCAAAGCAACTATCCTAAGAAGACCGATTCATTGCCTGGCTCCTTTACCGAATTGTTAAAGTGTCTCTTTTTCCGTTCGAACCTTCAAGGCGGGCAGTATTTGCTACAATTTCATTATTTATGATTGTAATCACTTTTTTTCGATGAATATTGTAGAATCTAAGCTGTATGTAAATAGTATAAAAGAGCGAAGCAACAGCGAAATAAAACTCTTCTTCTTATTTTTTGATTTCAAAATCTGGTTGAAATTTAAATATAGTTGATTTAAATTAGTTTTTAAAAGTTGGAAGTCCAAAAAAATGCTTTGGACAAGCCTCTTCAATTAATACAATCTCTCGCTGCATCCAGTGCCGCGTTCAAAGTTGGTTGAGGTCTTCTTCCACTTCCGTGCTATACCTCAGTCAGTATTAGAATCGAAAATTATTTAGTCCGGAGTTGCGCTGTTAAGTATGACTCTCCTATCTCAGACGTTGGATCAGTAGACTCCTGACTATACTGAGTGAGCTTGAATCTCCTCTTCCATTCCCCATTTATACAAAACGGATCAAACATCACACGCAGTACATTCCTCTCGAAACGGCCAAATGCTTCTTCATTCGTTTTCGACTATGTCTAACCCTCTACCCCATCCCAAGAACGGGATAATGTATGAAGCCATTTCTCGTAAAACCCATATTGATCGCATCCGCCTCAATGCTCACAAAGCTTCATTGACGGCTCGCTGAGTTCGTCTAATCACATCAGTGTCAGCCGCATGTGTCACTAATTCTACAGACTTTAAATCGTGCTTCTCTGGTTGGAAAGTGACTTTTGCACGATTCTTTCCGGGCGATAGCAAAAATATCATATGTCACCCAGTTGTCTTTGTCTAAGACCTTTTACTGATCTTGATGGCCAGGCAGTGATGTCAAAAGTAGACTTGTCATTGTATGGCTCGTTCCTAAGTACCCTGTAATACGCAAATAGACGCACGATGTTAAAGAAATCGTATGACAACACATCGCCTTGTCTAAATCTCTTTTTGACATCAAAGGTCTCGGTGAGTTCTTTACCGACCTTAAGGTGCATGCATTCGCCATCGTCATCCTACAGGGATACCAAAACTGGACACTATTCGGTATAGCTCGTCTCTATAGATGCTTGCATGCGCGGCCTTAAAATCATTGAATATGTGGTGTGTATCGATTTTCAGCTCTGCCATAGTATGAATATTCGATTCAGGGTTTGTATCCGTGGCATATTTTTCTTACCTTTTGGTAGAAATTCTGAATCTCATTCCTGGAATAGCATACCTCAATTTCCTCGTCCGTTAACTTCTCATGCTATTTCTTTTTCCTAATGAGAAGCCGGTGTACGTCCCTCCTCTTCTGCTCGCAGAGCTCGTGAGCAACTCCCGTCCTCCAATGTACCGATGCACTTGTATGCATCTTGGTTAGTTGCACGTGCTTGCCGGCACTCGTAGTCGAACCAGGGGTTTCGTTGTGGTGGCCTCTTAAGATATTAAGAGGTATTAGTGTGCCTTGCGATGTTCAGGATATCGGCAACCGTACCTTGGCTACAACAAGGTAATGGCCCGAGTCGATGTTGGCCTTTCGAGCGGCCAACGACGTTCGGACGTCCATAATACTGGTTTGCGTCGATCGCAATGTGGTCAATCTTGTTGACGGTTGATTGATCTGGAGTTTTACAAGGCCCCTTGTAAATATCGAGATATGAAAGTCGATTAGCCTGAATCCGTTATTGGAGGTAGAGTTGTGCAGGCTACACTTTCCGACAAAGATACTCTCTCTTCTTAGCTTTGCAAATCGCCGAGGATAATTCCAATGTCATAGCTAGGGCACTGCTCGTATGTCATGTCCAAGAGCTTTTAGAAGGTATCTTTTGTGTCAACGTCTAATTTTGGCAAATTTAGCCTTAATACGAGTTTTTACAAGTCTGTCTAGCGCAGTAAATCGCACCCATCACCTGAAATAAAGCAAAAACCACAGAAAACCACACACCATATCAAACAAAAAATAGCAAAGAACCCCAACCATCACTACAAACAACAGCTGTCATTCTTCCTAATGCGAACAATTTACCCAGTCAAACCCAAAACAACTCCATAACCTTACACCACCAACTCTCCACCCAGTACACACATAGAGCCTCTGAACAACATACATGACCATCCCTACAAGAAACAAACACTTCTCTCACTCACACCCATCAGAAACCTATCACAACCACAACAACAACAGTTCACAAACTACCAATTCAGCAACAAGCTAATAAAAATAATCCACTCGACAATACCATGGCAAACATCACTCGACATTCGGTGAAAAGCAACAAACACTATACAAAAATAACAACAAAGATCGCGCTTTCACTGCTCAGAGGATAAATAACCCTAGTTCATAGACGATCGGCGCTGATCGGTTAAGTCGCTCTGTAAACAACACAAACCCATCTACCCTCAAGCACTCACAAAGCAACCATGCACCACTAAGAACCGTACAGTGGAATATCAAAGGTTACAAAAACAACTACAATGAGTTACAACTCTTAATAAAAAAGCACTCTCCGAAAATATTTGCACTCCAGGAAACTCAGATCAACTCTACGATATCAATTCCCACTCCAATCAACTACAAAATGTACCACCAAAATACCCGGCAAAATGCATACGGCGGAATAGCGCTTCTTATCCACTACTCAATCCAACACGGCCCAACCCACCATAATAATGAAATAGAAGCCTTAGGATTTACCATTTACTCAACAATAAAATTCAACATCATAACAGCATATACGAGTATGTATACACCCAAATCAAGATTTCAGTATTAAAAACCTTAAAAATGTCTTTGAGCTTCCACACCAATCATATAACAGGCGACTTCAACAGCTGGAACCGAATGTGAGGCTCACTCAGTAATAACAGTCATGGTAACGTTATCGCAAAGTTTATAAACCAGTCAAACTACCAACTCCTCAATGATGGCTCCCCCACCTACTTTAGCACTCACAACACATCCACAAACTTCGATCTCTCCTTCTGTTCGTCGAATATAGCTATGGTGTCGAAATGGGAATTTCAGATGATCTCTCCGTCATCATGTCCATGTTTGACATTCCATCATCTAACACTAATCGTAAACCCAAATTCAAAACCGATTGGGACCTCTACCAAAAGCCTGCAGAAAAATCTAACCTGGAACACTTCTGTTCCCCAAACACAATATCATACAGGTAAGTCGAGTGTCCCCTGGTGGAACAACCATCTACAAACACTTAAAAAAGATAAAGACCGACTGTTTAAAATTCTAAAAAGAAATATATCGATACAAAATATAATTAACTACAGAAAGGCAAATGCCCTTTTTAAAAGAAATGTCAAAATATCCAAAAAGGAATCTCTAGAGAAATTTACGGCCGAGATAAAACCAACTACCTCCACCACAAAAATATGGTCAAACATCAGAATGTTGTGTGGCCTTAAGACACAACACAGCATACACGCCATCAACCCCGAAAACCCATCAAATACGAGTATGAGCCTCACCGAACCAAAACCAATAGCCCTTGAGTTTACCAAATAATGGTCCAATCACGCAAAACTTCCCACCTAGATTTTACCAACAGAAGCTGTCTGCAAATACCTGCATCTAGTACAAACCTTGCAAACAAGCTTTACAGATGGAAAAAGAAATAAACTACTTAGCACTCGCATCAGCCCTAGATAGTCTTCATGGAAAAACCCCGGCAAACGATAGAATATCATATCCCCTAATCAAAAATCTACCGCTTTCCTGCAAATTTGTACAGCTCTACTAGGTGGGGTGAAAACTAACCTCCTTGGGAATGAAAAAATTTTTTTTTAAAATGTTTTTTTATTTTATTAGCTTGATACACTTATTCCAGCGATTTTCCAACTTCTTAATCCCGTCCGAAAAGTAATTTTCCGGAAGGTCTGTAAAATACTCCTCCGTGGTGTCGATAATTTCCCCGCGTGAGCTGATTTTTTATTGATGAGCCACCTTTCGTGGTTTGGGGAGATAATAGTCCGAGGGAGCCAAATCGGGCGAATACGGAATTGGAGCCGCAAGTCATTAATTTTTTTGATTGATTTTAGCCGTGGTTGCGATGCTCTTGTGCGCCGGCGCATTCTCTTGCAAAAACAAAATTTTTTTTCGCTTCATGTTAGACCGTTTTGCAGCGATTTCGGCCTTCAATCGCTGCAATAATGCACACTAATACTCGCTGTTGATGGTTTTTCCTTTTTCGAGGTAGTCCACGAAGAGTATGCAATGACAATCCCAGAAAACCAACGCCATAACCTTTCCGACCCATCGAGCCCCTATCGGCCGCTTCGGAGAACTCGTGCCGGTTTAAGTCCATTGCCGGGCACTCATTCTGTTCTCTGGTGTGTAATAGTGGATCCAAGTTTCATCAACAGTTACCAATCAACGCCAAAAGTCCGCCCGATTCCGCATCAGCAAGTCCAAACACTCTTTCGAAGTGCTCTCGCGTTCGTGTTTTTGGTCAGGAGTAAGCATACGCGGCACACAGCGGCAGGATATCTTTTTCATATGCAGAATATTGCCCAAAGTATGGCGTGTGAGCTCAGTGCTAATCCTTGTGATATCTGCTAGCTCGCGCACCTTCACTTTCCGGTCAGCCAAGACCATTTCATGTATTTTTTTGACATTGTCCTCTGTAACCGCATGGGAGGGCCTGTCGCTGCGGACTTGATCGGTAGTGGAGTTGCGGCCACCACGAAGCTCTCGAAACCAGTATTTGACGGTGTAATCTGACGGAGCATTAGCCTCATAATATTTATCCAACTTTTCTTTTGTTTCCTTCGCCGTTTTGCCTCTCAAAAAATAATAGGCATGTCTGCCTATATATGAACGGACTTCAAGGCACCATAAACTTTTTTGCAGCAGCAGCGTATTCTGGTGGTTAATGAGGTTACTTTTCACCCCACCTAGTACAACAACATATTTAAACATCATATCCCACAATCATATAAAGTTAAGATAAAACACTTATTAAATCATATAGGCCAATATCACTCAATCCATGCTCTTCCAAAGTGCTTGACAAAATCATTTCCAACAGACTCTGGTGCAGTCATCATCTACTCGTAAGCAGTCATCAATTCGGCTTCAAAAAAGGTAAATCAGTAACAGACATCTTTTTATATATAGATCATCAGATTACCAAGTCCCTATTGAAGAAAGCACACAGACAGATAAAAACGCGAATTGAGACCTACACGGCCGAAATACGTCGACGACTTTCACATAATAAGAAGCTAAATAAGAACAACAGCGGCAATATCGACCTTGGCTCCCTCTTCAACAAAATTGCAGACTGGTGTCAGCACTCAGGCGCAAAACTCTCAGTCGAGAAATACACATCTGTCGAAAAATAGGATGTGCATGCAGTATGCTCCTTGGAAAGAGTGCACTCTCTGAAAATGTTAGGACTCCACTTCAACAGCAAATACAGATGGAACACTCACATCGAACAACTCCTTCCCCCGCTGGCTAAACGGCTAAATATTATCAAATGCCTTTTCAGTACCAAATTTAACAGCAATAATTTATAACTCTGCAATAAGAACAGCTTTGGGTGCATATCGTACGACCAACATCAACAATCTCCTCTTCGAGTCGAATATGCCTAAAGTAGAAAATTTAAGAGGTAACTGTACCAGAAAACTATTTAAGTCCCTTTTATCTAGCTTTGACACCCCGCTTGCAAAATTGATAAAAAACGAAACAAAAAGAAAACGACGAATGAAACTCCTAGCAACTATCAATAGAACCACAGAACTATGTGAAGCCGAAAATGTCCCAGACGGCTCAAAAACAAACAATATTTCATATAGTGTCACATCATTAAACAACATAATCCACCATGCTATTCTTCCCATATACACCTCGGTCTTATCTGCGGAAATAATTGCAATATACCAAAAACGCAAAAAGAAAATACGCAATCTGTACAAGGAATCAGAATCTTCCATATAAGCCATAAAAAACACTAAGAATGGCGATTACTACCGAAGCCTTATAAGAAATATTATCTCCGATAATCACTCAAATATAAAGCTTGTATGGATTCCCGAGCACGTGCAAATATCAGGGAATGACTTTGCAGATAAAATCGCCAAAAATTCCGCCAACTTACCTTTAATTTTCACCCCAAACTTCAACCCTCAAGACACCAAAAAGTGGTTAAAATTCCAACACAAAACCAAACTCCTACAACACTGGCTAAATTCCTCGGAGTAATACAAAAATCAAACTGGAACCAAACAAATGAAATGGATAGCGAGTCCAAAACAAAGCTGCAGAAGTTCATACGACTTAGACTAGGTCACACTAAACTGTCTCATCAACACTATATCGACAGAAACATATCATCGATATCTACTTTCTGCACTCAGGCAACTATCGCTATTCCACACATCCTCAATACGTGCACCCGCTTTGCTAACGCCAGGAGACGAATATTTCACAATACCAACCCAGAATCCAGAAAAGTTCTAAACAGGTCACTTAAGACTAATTTGGAGGAGAATTGGAATCCTTACAGATCGAAGCAAAAAGATCTTAAGCGGCTTATTCGGATTTCGAAGAACGCCTCTTGCAAAGTTTTTTTTCGAAAAGATCGAAACAATCGGTGAAACCAGTAGGCTGGTCAAAGTCCTCAAAAAGGAAAGATCAACCAGGCAAGAACCACCCAGAAAATTTGACTGCACCTATACTGAGTCGACAGCAGAGACTCTCTGTCTCATGCTTGAGTCTGACTTCCCAGGTAATCTAATCGGAACCAGCTCACAACTAGATAACACGCCGCAGCTGGTTTATATCTCATCAGTTGTGGTGACGGATGAGGCAATTAAACATGCTGTTGCTTCCTTTGACGGCTTTAAATCGCCTAGCACCGGTGTTATTTACTTAGTTATTACAAAAAGTTGTAGACCAGCTGTTGGCAACTGTGAAAAGAATTTTCAATACTAGCCTGGCACATACCGAATACCTGAAAAACAGTAAGAGTGGCCTTTATACCGAAAATCGGAAAGGTGGACTACTCGCTCGCCAGGATTTTCAGACCTATAAGTCTGACTTCCTTCATGCTGAAAAGCATCGAAAGAATGATCAAGATCCATGTGAGCAAAACCGCCTTGCGAATACATCCTCTGCCGGTGATGCATCCTCTGAGTGCGCTTCAGAATCTGGTAGGCAGAATTGAAGGCGCACAAGAAGGAGTTCGCCTTGGGCATTTCCATCGACGTTGAGGGTGCTTTCGACAACGCAACTTTTGACGGCATATGTAACTCGGCCAGAAAAAACGACGTATACGAATCACTAGTTTTGTGGATAAAAGCAATGCTGGTGAGTTGGACATTGATTGCGGATGCTGGCTATGGCCAATATGTGGTGGTGAGTATAAGCGCGGGTTGCCCTCACGGCGGCGTTATATCTTCACTGCTATGGTGCATGTTGATCGACGCACTACTCAGGGCGCTCAATAGTTCTAAAGTCTATGCACGAGCATAAGCGGATGATGTAGCTGTACTATCTGTTGGAGCGTGATCTACGAATTGTGCACTAGTAATGGGCTTTCAGTCAATCTACTTAAAACTGAAGTTATTCTCTTTACGAGAAGGAGGAATCTGCCTGGGCTGACTCATCTAGTGCCTAAAGGCATCACCATACAATTCTCCAAAGAAGCTTAATATTTGGCTTTCATCCTGGATAACAAACTACTCTGGACTAAACGACGTCGAAAGCATCTAGGGCGCTGTTGACCTAATGGCAGTGCAGAGGAGCTGTCGGCAAGACATAGGGTCTGTCGCCGAGAAGGGTCTTTTGGATCTACATGGATATGATAAGGCCAATTATATCCTATGCGTCAGTTGTCTGGTGGAATATGTAAGCTCACTCGAAAATATGTGATTGGTGTTTTTCCAGACTCCAAAGAACGGTTTGTCTCAGATGCATGGGGGCTTTCTCTAGCACTCCTAGATATGGTCTAGATGCATTGCAGAAACTCCCTCATCTTGATATTCATATCATGGGCTGCACTCTCAAAGCCATCTTCCATTTAAAAAGAAGTGGTCTTTGGTACAACATGTACTGGAGCTTTGATGGCCTTGCACACTAACTATCTTATGACTCTGGTCTTATGGATATGCCGTTCGATGCAATGATACCAGAACTCGTGTTGCGAAAAAATATGAAACCGACTTTCCTTGTACCCGGGACTGGTTTCGACCAGGAAAGGAATGTAGTCAGGTCTGCACGGACGGCTCCAACAGCAATATAGGATGTGGCACTGATGTCTTTCTGAAGGACGACAACAAGTTAGATTTCACTTCACAAAGCTCGCATCTGTCTTCCAAGCGGAGATTTACGCAATCCTGATGGCAGCGATCTATATTGCGGAGAACAGGTGGAGGGGGCGAAGCATTTGCGTCTGTGCTGGACACTGTTACGACTTCCAAGCCAGTTTAAGAATGAACGCAGTCGAAAGGCTAAATTCAGTGACCCTTGTCTGGGTCCCAGGTCACAATGGGATCAGGGGAAATGAAATCGCCGATAAACTTCCCAGGCAAGGTTAAGAGGATAGTTTTTCAGGCTCCGAACCTCCATTAGGACTGCCTGCGTCCTCGGTTAAGGCTTCCATTGATATTTGGATCTCATATAAGCAGAACTGCAGATGAATGAATGCTTCCCGACGTATCTAGAAGATCAGTGACCTTTCTGCTGTCCCTCAACATGAAAGACTGCAGGTGGATTACTGGCGTCGTAACAGGGAATTACACTTTTTTAAGCACTTAAACGTGCTGGGCATAAGTAACACAACATCCTGCGAGGCTTTGCTGTGAAAGTGATGATCGGCCGCGCAGAAAACATACGGCAGCGTCAGAGGCATAATGATCAAAGTCCGTACAATGCCGTCGATATACACAAAATCAGAAGATGATGTCAGTTACACGTTCGTGAGTATCACTCGAGAATGGATCTAGTTGTTAAAAAGACCAAAACAAAGTATATGCTGTCTTCAAAACAGTAGATACATTCATTCATCGCAAAAGTCTCTAACAGAATGTCACTCCAGACTATTGAGATAACGTCACATGTAACGAGATTAAATGAAGAGTGGCCCTCTTAACAGCAGAGTGATCAGTTTAACTCTGGACTGACACTAGAAGAAGTCTTTTAAAACCTGCTGTATCGAGGAACAAGCAAGATTCTTCTTCGAGACTAAGTTGGCGTACACCAGCTGGTATGTATCTGAAGTATCATCAGCTACTTCAGAGTAAATCAAGAATAACGAGTATGTACTCGTATTCATGACAAAACTACCAAATTCGTTGCTTCAAAATGTTCGTATACCCGTACTCTGAACAACTTTGAAGATCTTGCAAAACTCGTATCACATTCAAAGTTTTTTTTTTTTTTTTTTTGATGGTTAAAACATTCCTGACATAAACTCTTTTACTGTACAAATCAAAATTACAAACCACTGCCATTCACAACAGATTTTCTCTTTAGGCAGAAGTTGGGGAAAAAAAAAATACAAAAAGAAACTTACACATCCTTTAACCACAGCCAGAGGCTAAAATCTGCATAACAAAGTCCCTTCTGTTATCACTGTTCGCATGGCATACTTTCACAGAGGCAGATTCACATTTACCTTACACACCACACCCAACATACCAGGATTCGTATTCGTACATCTATACATTTAAATTCGCCATAAGTTGCAGGGAAACATTTGCAAATTAGCAGTACAAGCCTTTTTCTTCCATCCCTGGCATGTATTACATACATACATATGTATATCCCCTTTTTCAGTACTGGCTTTCCGCACGTGTGTTATATTCTCGTTACGGATTAACGCTCATCCAAATGATTAACATACTGACGTAGTTGAGATTAAAATGCACGTGAGACAGTAGTGAGTTAAACAAAAATACAACCTCAAATCTCCCCCTACAGTTGTGATTCAAAAGTTACCGGAAAAGATTCAACTGAAATCAATAATTCCAACCCTTATACTCACCACCCCTCACACTATACAAGGATTTGGTAGGACTCATCCCACTCGAGTTGTGGTTAATTCCAAAAAATTCTAATTACAACTGCACCGTAACGAGAATTCAGTTCAGATGCTTGTGCAGATACAATTTTGTTTCATTCTCATTTCAGCATTGTTTTCAAGCTTTCAGATTGGAGGAACAAAAAAAAACGTCGAAAAGGGTTGGAGCAGGGTGCCATTAGTTGGCTTCCTCCAGTGATTGAGATTTTTTATTTTTTTTTTATTTAGAGAAAGCGAATAACTTGGAATTGGAAGTGCTTAGCCCACATTTGTCGAAAGTTTTTCTACTGAAATAACATTTTTCTTTGTTGTTAAGTTTGTGATAAAATTTTAGTTGCTCTGTGTCTAACTCGAAAAATCTGTAAGTCCGAACTGACGAATGAAAAGGCAGATATGTCTTATATACTAGTACAGCCAAACTGGCCTTTAAAGCACTGAAGTTTACTGCCCCGTTAAAACTAAACTAACCACTGCAACTTAAAACATTCGAGTGCCACAACAGATGATCTGTCAACTAGGGTATATGGAAAGTGAATTTAATGGATCATTGCCAGAGCTGTGAATATTCAAATATGGGAACAGAGTAGTAAAAAATTGCAGTCTAATCAGCAATTCGAGACTGAACACGAGTACTTGTACTCAGCCCCAAAATTATTTGAGAATGAGTCATAATCGAGCTTCCTGAGTACTCTGTGCTTAAAGTCAACTCCACAGCTTGGCTGTCCAAATATGATACTTACATACGAGGGTGGAACTATAGGAATGGAAACGCAAGTTTTTCTCAATTTTTATTATCTCGTATCTCGTTGCTTCCTTTTTTCAAGCCATCAAAAAAATATGATTTGTTACACTCTTGAGGCTTCTGCCTCATAGACGCCCTCCTCCTTCGAGATGATTTTTTTCCTGCGAATCACGTTTTCATGTTGGAGAACAAAAAAAAAAACTCAGGTCGAGTGAATATGGAGGATACTGCAGCAATTTGTATCGTAATTCATGCGATTTGGCCACGGCGATTCCCGGTTAGTGAGCTGGTGCGTTGTTGTGGTATCACAGTACTTTTCCGTTGGCATATGGGCCCACTTTTCCATGAATTTCTTATGAACTCGGTCCAATAATTCACTCTAGCACTGCCCTGTGGTCGTGATTCCTTTCTTCAAAAAGTCCATGAGGATTATTCCCTTCGAATACCAAAACATTGAACCATGATCTTTCTAGGGGAAGGGATCTACTTTTTCATCTTCGGAGCCGATTCGCTTGGTTGTGTGTAGGAATGAGTGCTCACAGTGAGTGAGCAACCGCAGTACCCCTAACTTATCATGTTCATTTCTATTACATACGCTACGCCTACGGTCTTTGCTGCTTGCGCACTTTCGTTCAGCGACCAGCAAGAATCATGTTACGGACCTTTTCATCTTTTGTACAATTTTCTTATACGAGTATCATTGAAATCACGTCTGCCAGACGGCATGGGGCTGGACAAATGTACGGCCACATTTAGATCCACTGAGCCACCAATATCTCACGGTTGTCACATACGGTGAAAGGTTGGTGAATGGCTGAAAACAGAAAACAGGAAACAATTGGTGTTAAATCAAATCTAACCGACGACGTATTGATCTATATGTATGGCGTTGTTTCAAAGATGTTCTAGAGGTACCAGAGGCAATGCCAACTTTCCCTCTCAAACCCATCTGTCCTTAAAAACGGTTTCTTGTTGGCCCACTGGTTTCTATCATTTATCATTTGAAGATGATTTCGAGCACACGATCACCCCGACTGGCAATTGCAAAGCTTACCCTGCCGGCCCAATTTTGACCATTTTCACGAGCATCTATCACCGGATATCGGCTATAACTCGACGTTTATTGTCGTCCACAACTTCAATTGTTGATGGTTAAGTGGTTTATCAACGTAAGCTAGCGATTTCACGTATCCTCGCAGAAAATAATGCAGCGATGTTAGATAACAAGATCTTAATGCCCGATTTATAGGTCTCAATCTTGGAATGACTCTCGACCATAAAACCCGAGTGAATTTGCAATTAGTTTTGAGCTAATTCAGCGAAGGTCTGGCGCATGCTTTGACTCAACCTGCTTTGATTCTCGTTTGTAACAGGTACATATACGGAGCAGCTCCCTAAAACTCCAATTCCTTCCAGACGAAAATGATGAATTAGATTCCTTTAACTTCAAAAAGAATCAACGCATGAGATTTCTATGGCTGATTGCAATATGGTAGTAGCTTGCTTGCGAATATCCTTATCTACTCCAGTCTGGCAAGCCAGGTAGTGAAACAGTTCGAGAGTCTGCCGTAAAAGTTATGCTATTACCTGTGACAGCGAAAAGTATATTAGAAACCGCAGTGCAGTGCCGGGCTGATAATGGGCTGGTTCCAAAGTAGAGCATAACCATAATTTAATGTTAAACTCCGACGACGACCACATCCCTAGTTCTGAAAGAGCAACTTCTTTGCTCAACTAGGTGCCAACCGAGATTTCAGGTCTAAAGTATGAAGCAAAAACACTGCGCTCAAATATGTGATGGCTGTACACGGTGTCGGTGACGGGCGACCGGTCTGTTGACAATGTTTTACAATACCAAGCTCCCTCTTCAGCAGCACACTGATTGAGCACAAGGCTCGCTATAAAACCAGCTGGGTACCATCAGACAAGCAGGGGATACAGCATTAAATAGATAGCATTGTATCATAATAAGATGAGGATTAAGATTAAGACACCTTAGTTCTATCTGTCGATAGAACTCGCGCCAAGATACCCTAAGTTCTGCGTAAAAAACGGAGATCACGGAGTCTTGTAAGGAATATTTTCGCAAGTGGAGAGCGGAAATATGTAGGTAAGTAGTAGGTAATTTCTGTACATATCTACTGAGCCCCCGCCCAATTATCAAGGCTTCGCCCTCTAATGACGTTGTCTAATAATGAACGGGGGCAAAGCAAAATACTGGTCTTATCGTAAACATCTTCAGATGACGCTACCGAAGGTTGCTACTATTCGATCAGTCACAAGTTGCCGGTCTTAGGTCTTGTTGGCGGCTGGACCACCGGTAGTCCCTACCAGGGCTTAAATCACGGTACCATGGGAGTCAGGAGCCCCCCGGATCTCGGTCCAACCCAAAATCGCGGGAAGGGTTTCGGCCCAATGTAGAGTTGCAATAAGTACTGGGTGCCGCGACCCTAAGAGGAGTAAGAGGTTTTAGGTCGGCCTCGACTCTTACCAAGGGTGGAACTTGTGCCAACAACACAGTTCCGAACTAGTATCAGTGGATTGACGTTGAGCGATGGCAAAGCATATCCTTGCTCCCATGGATGTATGGGAATCCCGTAAGTTTAAGCCCACATGGCAGGTACTTACGTTAAACGCAAGATACGTGTTTGTACATATCTACTGTTCACGTGGAGAAGGATTAGAGAGCGTATTTCAATCAATTATGAATATCGTCCTAGCTTCGGGAGTAGAAAAGGTGGGTATAAGGCGCAATAGTCGTAAACACATCAATGCTTTAGATGCATCGGCTGAAGTTACAGAAAACTAATGCGACAGTAGGACTGCATTCACTGTATATATTTCAAAATATCTTATAGCAAGACGTAAGTTGAAACTGCTATAGGTACATTTCATAAAAAGGCACCACCGTTTTTCGCTGATAGGAGATAGTTCACTCCGCATTAAAAGGCTCCTTCCGATAAACAACAAAGCTGACCAAAAACGTGACTCAAGTATTGTAATTTAAAATAGGGTTACAGGCAGAGTTGTCAAAGTCATCTCCCTGAGGAGGTCAAAGCTGCCCTCGTTAAGTTAAAAGCGGGGGAGCCAATCGGATTTGATTAGGTATTTAACGAATGTCTCCGGCAAATTGGCACACACTTCAAGGTATAACTCCTGCGTATCTATTCGGAGAACAAGGAATTTTCCTGCTGAGCTAGCGAAATGAAACCTGAAAAGTGACACCCAAAAAACCGAATAAGACTCGAAAAATCTTCCGACAGATTGCACTCCTTAGATTTATATGTAAGCTTTTCAAAGGTCAATATACAACAGGATACCTATCAGCTGCCATCAACGCAGAAACAAGTTGCATTCAGTTCTGGACCCAATGATAGCGGTTGTAACACATACTAAGGCTGGCCTTCGAACGAACCTTAAGGCATTAACAGCGTTTACTGATCATACGCCCGTGTGAATTAGCCTAGAGGATTTGTATGATATGCAAGTTTTGTAAAGTCGGACCAGGCAACAACAAATTATCCCAAGTATTTCCGTATGAAACCCATACCGAATAAGAAAATTTAATAATATCCCTAATTAAGGATGGAAAACACTACCTGGAGTTTCCAACTGAAAAACTCACGATTTCCAAGAAAGAATATGAAGAAAAATTTTAACACAACAAAAAACTTACTCAATATTGAATCAATCCTATTTGAGATACTTTCAATACACAGCGTCTATTTTAGTTAACAGCATCCAAGCACGCGCAAAATGGAAAACCTATTTCCACAAACAAACTTGTCAAAATAAAACTAAGGCTAAGGGCATTGATGCCATCCCGCTAGCATTTTTCCAAGCTGTGTCAGGACTAACAGCGGGGTTATTGAAACGTAGCATACCGAACGCATAGAACTGCGAGCGCTTTTCTGAAAAGTTGAATAATGGAACGATTCAAATAGCAATTTGCTTGTCCTCATATTCTTCTGGATGTCTCTAAAAAAATTGCGAAGGTAATCTTGATCCAGAAACATCTGGACTGAACCTTCGATATCGAACAAACATAATTCTAAGAAGAAGAGTGAGTGTGAGTACGATAAGGTCTGTTTTGTCGTACGCTATAAAGAAAATAAATTAGCTGGAACTATTTTAAAATTTAAAGCTTTAAAAGTAAGTGCGGATTTATTAAAGTGGCTATTTTTCAGAGAAAAAAAAACTACAAAAAGAAAGGAAAAAATATGTCAATGCCGCAAACTCCAACAAAAAATCCAGACACCAAGATCAACAACTCAAGCAAATTATTCAACAAAACCTCTATGTTAGTTGATATTCCACAAGCAAAAATCGCAGTGAGCAAAGAAAAAATGTCCGTTGGAAGTATGAATGTCGCTGATTTGCTATTACTGATAGTAACTACCATGGCAGCGCCAATCAGATATTCCATAGAGGAAATTGTTGTAGAAATCCATGTTTTGAAGCAGAGCAGAGGGCATTATTTTGTTGAAATAAGTTCCACCCCATCAGCTAATACCGTATTGTAGTTAAGAATAAAGTATTCCATAGTAAATTAAAAGTAGCAGCTTTGTAGAATAAAGTAGATAAAAAGAATATATTAACCTACTGCGAAAATATTTTCGCAAGATCTTGACATGACTAGAAAAGGATATCCTGGAATCAGTTATTAGTCCCAAGTACTAGAACTCATCGACTGTCTCAATCTGGAAACAATTCCTATTGCAGTTGAACTAACTACAGAAGGCAGTGGCAGGAAGAGCAAAGTTTTGCTCAGCAAACCATGTTCCGACCAAAATTATCAGCAAAAGCTCTTATAACCCTTTAACATTGAGTACAGATAGTAGACTGGAAAAGTACTGGCCACATGGTTTGCCATTTCATCGCGCATAGCTTTACGCTTGCCGAACGTGCTGTGAATTTCGACGTGAAGTCGATCCTCATCATGGCTTCAGTGTGCAGGCAATTCCTCGCACCGTGGAGAAGTTTGAGCGCTAATGCACCCTTTTGGATCTTAAGCCACCAACCAGACAGATTGCGAAATGAAGAAAACATAGCCGCCGTAGCGCGAAGAAGAACCAGCAATGTCGATTCGGCGCCAATCAGATGAATTGGGCATCGCCAGAGAGCCAACCCGGATTATTTTACGGTTGGATTTGGACGTTGACCCTATATACACATTGGACTGTGGTGCAGTCAATAAAGTTGTTGGAGAAATGAGTCAAATTTCAAATGTACTCTAACCAGCTTAATACTTCTTTAAGTGGGCGTCAGTTGTGGAATAGCTTACGCAACTTATAGTAGGCATCGGTAAGTCAAGGGGCGACCGAGGTAGAGACGTTGATGGTAATACTCTAAACCAATAATTTGTTTCCGTGCCCTCACTACATCCATTGAGTACTACAGAAGCTTCCTTTTCGTACCCCTTCCCAAAAAACAGTAAAGGGGATTGAAAGGGTTCTTCAACAAATTAGTGCTCACCTAATTGATTTCGTGAAAAGCACAGTTGTATCACAGCCTTGTTAAGTGTCGCAGACGATATTAGGCAGTCGTTGGACAGGGATGAAGTAACTTTTCTGACATTGCTTGATTTCCCGAAGGCTTTTGACACAGTTAATCACGATATTTTATGTAAAAAGCATATTCAGCAATATAACATCTCAGTTGGTGCCACAAAGTTACTTTATTCCTACCTAGCTAATAGAAAGCAAGCAGTGCAGGTTGGTGATAACTTATCCGGCATTCTCCCAAACGTTACCGGCGTCCCTCACGTTTCATACTAGGACCACTATTGTTTTCGATTCACATTAATGAGCTTCCATCTATAATCGAGAGCTGCTCATCTCACATGTGTGCAGATGACGGGCAACTATACCTAAGCTGCCCCCTCCGTCTTATTGAGAATAGCTTTTCTCGTGCAAATGGAGACTTAGAGAAGATATCACATTGGTCCCGGTTAAATGGCCTTCTTTTAAACCCAAAAAAGTCGAAATATCGTGTTGAGCGACGCTCCGATCGAATATGTTGAAACTGCAAAAATCTTGGAGTGATTTTCAATCAGTGTCTAACTTGGGATAACCACATTAATTCACTCGTCAGTATATGGCGTACTGCGTACCTTGTGGGTAACTCAGTCATTGACACCAGCTAAAACACGAATGTTACTTGCTAAGACATTGGTATTACCGATTTTAATTTACAGGTGTGGACCTATTTGTAGGTGCAACCATGTAAGTAAAAGAAAGCTCAATGTGGCATACGAAGATATGATAGATTGTCTGGTTTTGCTCACCGTCTGCTTGGTATGCCTTTGGAAAATTATCTTCAACTTCGAAGTGTAACATTGCTTTCCGATATTTTGCTAACACGACAGCCACAATACTGTTTTGAAAGAATTAGTATATCATCCTCGAGTAGGTCCCGTCAATTAATTCAACCTCGTTTTTCCTGTCTAACATCCGAGCGTCAATTTTTTGTGAATGCCGTCCATCAGCGGAATTCTCTACCGCGTTACATTAAATAAGCACAGAACGCAACAAGCATTGATCTTTTTAAAAAAGCATTTTCTAGTAAATTTGTTAATTTAATTTCTAATTGAAGATTTAATTTATATATATCAATTAATTCATAAAATCAAAACCATTGTTAAAATCTCATATTAGCTCTCTCTTTTAAAATAAGCTTAAGGCAAACTTATAAGATATTGTATCTTACGGCTTTAAGCAATCACAAGTAAATAAATAAATAAAATAAAACCATGTGACCAGGCTTAGAACAGTGAGTACATTGAACGTTGCTAGTGCCAAAAACGTTTGCCGTGTTTTTAAATCTAGTATCTATCTTATGACTAGGACTCACCTTCGCTGTAGGCATTTGACTTACCATTCCTTCCAACATCTGGCAGCATTTGTTACGATATTTAGATATCTCCGGGTAGCTAGCTAGTCAGTCAACGAGTTCCTCTTCCTGCAATTTCATCAGTGTTGCGGTATCCAGTTTCGATGTTATGATGTACACTGTACACTATACAATTCATTCCATCGCTGTGTAGAACGTCCCAGTGACGTAAGCGCCCGTAGATGCATATTGAAAGTGCCTAGCAGGTTGCGAAGTGACAAAATGGAATTCTTCAGAACTGGTGGATCGTCCAAAATTTGCTCCAAGTGTTCGTTCGCAATGATCTTCTTGCTCTCATGCATTTCCTGCAACATTTTGATGGCCACGGGCTAGTTGGCATCAGTAACTTTCAATAACTTGACTACCATTGCAGGGTTTCTACCCAGCGATCCAAGCAAGTGATGGAATTTGATCACATTGCTCAAACAGAGGTACCTGTAAATGTGGAAATACCTACATATAAGCCTTTGGAAGTTCCTACTTCTTTAGCTGAATATTTTCCTGTCTTTGCGAATAGTGTCTGCAAGTCCGGGGAAATGGTGTAGTAGAGTTCTTCATATGTCTATCGTTCATTCTTCTCTAGTTCCTCTGGGTCAGCATCTACCAACTTAGCTTGCTGCCTAGAAAAAACCACGAAGCAATTTTCAACAGCTCAGCTGTTGTTGCTGTTTCAGACTTAGTAGTTCCAAATTCTTTTATCCGCTCTAATTGTTTGATACACACATTTCTTTTGCTGCGAAGTGAATCAATTTCGACGTGAGACGAATGAGAATTCTGAGAAGGGCTCAAAATTAATTTACCAAGTTTTGAGAATATAAGAGAATTGCATCATGGGCATTTTACATTGACAACATTCTTCAATTGTAAAGGGTTTTCCAATAGGGACTTGACAACTTTGAATTTAATTTGTGAACGCACTCTTTTACTAATCATCAAACTGTCACTGTCAATTTATTCCGTAAACTCAACGTTTTCATCATGGTAAAGTACACGAACGAGCAACGTCTGCAAATTCTAAAAATTTTTTACCGAGATTCGGAGTCGGTTACTTTAAGAGTGTTAACTCCAATTTTCGGTCGTAATTCTCGCCCTAGTAGACAGGCAATAACAAGTTTAGTGCAAAAATTTGAGTCCACATATTCGTTGTGTGATGTTGCCGTGTCAGCGAGACAACGGGTTGGTCGAAGTGTTGAAAATATCGCTGCCGTTCAGGCGTCCGTAGCAAACGTTCCGAATCAGTCAATTCCACGGCGTTCACAAGAATTGGGTATCGCTCAGACCACATTATGGCGTATTTTGCAAAAGGATCGTGGTTTGCACCCATACAAGATCAAGCTGACTCAAGAATTGAAGCCGATGGACCATTTGAAGCGACGTACGTTCTCCGATTGTGTTCTGAAGAAGATGCGCCAAGATGATAAATTTCATCGCAAAATCATCTTCATTGACGAAGCTCATTTTTGGCTCAATGGGTTCGTCAATAAGCAAAATATGCGTTATTGGTCAGGTGAAAATCCACATGTGCTTCATGAATCACCACTTCATCCACAAAAAGTAACTGTTTGGTGCGGTTTGCATGCCGGCGGCGTTATTGGGTCATATTTTTTCTTCGATGATAACGATCGTCACGTTACTGTGAATGGTCAGCGTTATCGCGTCATGTTCACCGATTATTTTTGGCTCGAATTGGAAGATATGGATTTGGACGACATGTGGTTTTAACAGGATGATGCCACAAGCCACACAGCACACGCTACAATCGATTTATTGAAGAGTACGTATGGTGAGCGTGTTATCTCAAGACATGGGTCAGTCGATTGGCCGCCTCGTTCGTGCGATTTAACGCCGCTTGAGTATTTTCTGTGGGGCTACGTTAAGTCATTGGTTTATGCCAACACGCCGACGACGTTGGAAGAGCTCAGAGCCAACATTGAACGCGAAATAGCGGCCGTTTCGTTCGAAATGTGTGGCCGAGTTGTTGAAAATTGGGTCCAACGAATCCACCGCTGCAAACGTGCCCGCAGTGGCCATATGAACGAAGTCGAGTTCCATTCATAAATGTTTTGGTTGTTCTTCAAGCCGATAATAAAGTTTTAGAAATATCTCAAATGGCTTGTGTTTTATTTAAAAAAATTTGTCAAGTCCTTATTGGAAAACCCTATAGATGAAGTCGATGCTCATGCCAAGTAAACTCGTCATCTATTTTATGATGATTCCCAAGTGTATAATATGTCTGACTACTTCAATGGTCTTCGTCTCTCTCTTTCAGAACTGGAGGATTATAATCATAGACCGGACACAAACCTGGACACTACCCCCGGCAGCAACAACAACAGTACCGATACCAGGACCAACGGCGCCAAGAGATCACGCATATAACGATGATAGTTAGCAATTATACTCGTAGTTTCTCCAATTTTTATGTTTCAGCAGCTGTTCAAGTTACCAATGATATCCAGCTGTGAAAATGGTCAAGAAAGTTTGCCATTTCATCACGTATTGTTTCACGCTTAATGATCGTGTGGAAATTATTAAAAAATATCGATATTCCTGCTTAGGTGTAAATAGGCAACGTGAATTTCGTCGTAAAGTCGGCCGTCATCATTGCTTCAATGTGCAGGCAATTCGTCACACCGTGAAAAAGTTTGAGCGTAAGTACACTCTTCTGAAATGAAGAAAACACAACCGCCGTAGTGGCCAGTATCGAAGAAGATCCAGAAATGTCGAGTCGGCGCCGATCTGCTGAATTGGGCCATCGCCAGAGAGTCAACCCGACTTATTTTGCATTGGATTTGGGCCTACATCCGAATAAGATTGTGGTGAGCAAAAATTGAAGCCGGACGACCATAGACAACGCCGTGAGTTCGCTAATTGGGCGTTGGAAATGTTGGCCGTCGATCCGGATTTTGGGCAAAAAATCATCTTTTCGGACGAAGCCCATTATTGGAGCGAGCACAATCCACAAGTATTCGACCAAGCATCAATGCATCCACAACGATTGACTGTTTGAACGTTATTTCTTTCAAAATGTGGAAGGAGACACAGTTACCACCAATGTCAATGGTCTCAGGTATAGAGTGATGTTAATCGACTTTCTGTAGTCAGAACTCGACAACATCGATATATCCGAGCTGTGGTTCCAACAAGACGACGCTACATGCAGTACAAGCAACGTAACGCTCGAAGTTGTGAAGGAGAAACGGCGAGCGTTCATCAATTGGCCGCCTCTATCATGCGATTTGACACCACTCGATTATTTTCTCTAGGGCTAAGTCAAGTCTTTAGTCTACGATAACAGGCCAACTATTTTGGACGAGCTCGAGACCAACATTCGACATACTTTTGACGGAATAACGCAGCACATATTGGACCGAGTCATCAAAAATTGAACCGACAGCACTACCAGTGAGGCGGCCATTTGAATGATGTCTATTCCATACATAATGGCATAAACGCAGCTTTAAAATAAAGCCAGAATCAATTTTATATCTCACATTGTTGTTCTTTTATTTAAATTTTTTTTCCTGTCGTTCTTATTTGGTCACGCTTTAGAAAAAGCCTTGGAAGAACCATCTTCCTTAATGTAACACAGGTTTTTGATAAAGTCTGAGACATACTAGTGTCATATATAATCCAGCGATTATTTAGAATTAAGCAAGAAGATGTATACTCCGCATTAAAATATATAAAAGCTGGAGTACCGCAAGGTAGTGAGCTCCCGTCATGTCGATTTGTCCGTCAATTTTTATAATAACCATGTTTAATAGGACGAATGAATTTCAACAAGTCCATCATATCTTTCCTCTTTTCTGTTGTCACAGTTCTGCCTGCTGGATACAATAAAGGCTGGTCTGCATTTTTCAGATATAGTGCAACAGATTTTCTTATATTAATGCCATTCGTTTCTGCATTTTCGTTAAAGTCACACTTGAATAATACAATTCAATCAATTAATTATTAATTCATTTTATCGAGTGCATTTTGAGGCAATTTATTGGTTTCCCTGTAACTGTTGCCATTCTGTTAATGAAAGAATTTTCTAAAGTACATACTTGTAGAGAAAAAGTCCTGATGCGTCATTTGAACCATATGAAATGGTGCTTTGTTTTTACTGGTTTTTATTATTGTATATTGTACCAGTCATCTGCTAAACAAATGTTGTGAATTTTTTTCGCTTGAGTTTCGATAATAGCAAATTGTGTATCGTTAGGCAAATAACTATGTCCACTTACCATAAATTCCATTTCTATTGACCCAGCTCGTATTTCTGTACTTTGAAGCAATTTCAATAAATTTAGGACAGTTTTTATGTTTCTGTTTATCCAGTACATGAATCTGAATACGTTACTATTTTCCTACAATTTTTAGCACAAATCATTATGTGTTTTATTAGACATTAAGAGATTTCCTGAGACCCGAGAGATCCTTCAGTTTCTGGCCAAACGAACATGTGGCTTATATTTTTATTAAAATCATGGCATCCGAAATTATACACATATAAATTTCGCATATACAGAGTAACCTACCGATGTAGTCAATTTTGGAAAGGGTAAACCTTTCTTCAGATGCTGCCATTCAATCTGCAGCCATATGACTATGATCTAACTATTCCTATGGTAGTTCTTCTTTGGGTCCCCACTAGGGTGACATTCGTGGAGTTGATGCTCCGAGGTAGAAGAACTCCTTAATTATCTCGAAATTGTTGCTATCAATAGCGACATTTTGTCCTAGGCGGTGGACAGATGATTCTTAGTTTGTTGATAGCATGTATTTGGTCTTGTCCTCGTTTACTTCCAGGCCAACGAATTTCGCCTGTTCTTCAATCGCCGTGAAAGCCTCTATCACGGAACGCTGCGAGTGCCCGATGATATCAATATCGTCCGCATATCCCAGGAGCTGGACGGACTTGTTGAAGATAGTGCCTTCCGTGTTAACACCTGCTCTGCGCACTATCTGCTCTAGTACGATATTGAAGAAATCACATGATAGCGCATCACCTTGCCGAAATCCGGTGCGTGTTTGAAATAATTCGGAGGAGCTACTTCCAAACTGCACGATGCAGTGCGTGTTTTCCAGTGTCACGCGACACGACTGGATCAGTTTTGCCGAGATCCCGAATTCGGCCATCGCCATTTAAAGCTCTTGACGATTAATGCTATCACATGCGGCCTTGAAGTCGATGAAAAGGTGGTGAGTCTCGACTTGAAATTCGTTGGTCTTTTCCAGGATTTGTCTCAGTTTGAAAATTTTGTCTATAGTCGATATACCGGGCCGAAAACCACACTGGTACGTGATGATTAGTGTGTTGCAGAACGGTTTGAGGATAGGATCTTATATGCGACATTAAGCTGGGATATGCCTCAATAGTTCTTTTTTGTAGATGAGGCATATAGAGCTTTTAGTCTAGTCGTCGGGCATGCTTTCTTCCACCCATACTTGGATGATGATTTGGTGCATGCGCCCTACCAAAACATCGCCACCGTATTTGAAGAGCTCGGCTGGTAAACCATCAGAGTCTGCAGCCTTGTTGTTCTTAAGCTTTTTTATAGCTAAACCAACTTCTTCTATACTGGGTGGTGGAACTGGTTCTTCATTCACTGGACGTAGATTCTCTTTTTGCTTTATCAATCTCTCTACATGATTCCCATTTAACAGCTGCTGGAAATGCTGCTTAAACACATCTACTATTCCCTGTGCTTCGGTGAGTAGGTTTTCTTCGGTGTTTCGAAGAGCTTGTGTTCCGGTTTTTAAGCCAGCAGCCAGTTGCTTGGCTTTCTTATAAAACCTCCGGATGTGGTTTTGATCAGGAGACTCTTCGATCTCCGTGAGCTGGGATGCTGCGTAGGCCCTCTTTTTTCTACGCAGGATCTTCTTCTCTTCCCTCCTCCTGGCTCGATACTCTTCCCTTGCTGCCCTTGTTTTGCGCTGCAGCATTTTCTTGTGTGCATCTTCTGTCACATTTTTCCTGTAAACGCATTCATCATCATACCACGGGTTCTGTCTCTGGGGTGGTCGGTATGCTAAGGTGGTTTCGGCTACCTCCTTGATGATGTCGCAATACTGGCACCACTGATGGTTGGCGTCTGTGGTAGGTGAGTGCACAGTGCAGAGTTTCTCACTCAGGCAATCCCTGTACTCTCTGGCTACTCCAGGTGTGCTAAGGCGTCCAACGTTGAATTTCTTTTTCTGGGCGGATCGCAGCTTCTTCTCATTGGATAGTCGAGCTCTGAATTTAGCCGCAACAAGAAAGTGGTCAGAGTCAACATTTGCCCCTCGAAATGTGCGCACGTCGAGGATGTTGTATACGTACGTCGCATCAATTAGCACATGGTCGATTTGATTGGCGGTTCGAGATCCAGGTTGCTGTGTGGATCCTTAACCTTGGAAACCTAGTGCTACTTATCACCGTTTTACGAGCTGCTGCAAAATCGATTAGTCGGTAGCCGTTGTCTGTTGTCGTTTCGTGGATTCTGTGCTTACCAACTAACCCGCCAAAGATGTTTTCCTTTCCGACTTTGGCATTGAAGTCCCCGAGTACAACTTTGACTTCATACTCCGGACAGGCTCCGTAGGATCCATCCAGAAGCTCATAGAACTCCTCCTTGATGGGTTCTTCAGCCTCGTCGGTAGGGGCGTGTGCACATATTAGGCTGATGTTTTGGAAGGTAGCTTTTGACCTGAGCCGATTTGACACGGCAAATCCGCATCCTAATATGTGCAATCTTTTATGGCAGCTGTAATAAATATCGCAATTTTTTCTTTTTATCATACCTGATCCTATCCATCGTATCTCCTGGATGGCGGTAATATCTGCCTTATACCGGTCGTTAGCTCATTCCATGTACATATTCTCCGTTATCCGAGGCTGGTTGTGTCTCTCTCATAACTATATACATAACCCCCAACTTGGAGGGCCAGGCCCTAGATTTCACCTTAGGACAGCAGGCCGGATATTCCGGTGCCAGTAACCCACTTCGGGATATGAGCGCTGCCGTTGACCCATTAAGGGTTCATCCGCCACTAACTCTTTTCCAACACCCTGGCTCAGTATTGGAGATCCCTATAGACCTGGTATCCGAATACGTCGAAGCAGCTCATATAGGGATTACACTTAATAGTTCAGCCTGACTGGAACTGTAGACGCCACCGTTGATTCCATCTAAGGAATTTCTCCGCTACCGCCTGGAACAAGAGGAAGTGCCCTAGTAAGAGGCCACTCCTCCCCCCTTTTTCATCCCCTGCCCCCTACGACCTTCCAAAAGTGTTGGTTACCCAATCTCCAGTCGAGGTACTAAGCACCCACCAATCACCAACAACGTGGAAGTGAGACTAGGAGTTGGTAGTGAGAGGCTAAAGTGAGAACGCTTGTACTCTCATTCACTAATCTCTCCTTATGTTCTTCCGGAATGTTTTTCAAGATTTCCTTATCACTAGCACAAAATTTTCTTAGCTCGAAATTACCTTTTCGTAATACGATCTTGACTTCTTCAAGCCACTTTCTCGCTTCAGACATCGTATCTGCTCCTGCCAATAGATCGTCTACGTAAATTTGGTTCATTATTAATTCCGATGCCCTCTTGTTATCACCGATAGTGTCATCTGCAAGTTGTACAAGGCACCGTGTTGCCAAATAAGGCGCAGAAGCTGATCCATATGTTAATATGTTTAGTTTGTAGGTTCTGAGCTGTTCATCGCTCTGAGATCTCCAAAGAATCAACTGAAACGCTTGGTCTTCGGGCCTTACTAGGACTTGACGATACATTTTGTAATATCGGCAGTAAAAGCATATTTGTTCATTCTGAAATTTACAACAATTGAAAATAAATCCAGTTGAACTGTTGGTCCAACGCTTAGAATATCGTTAAGAGAAATGCCGGAAGTTGTTTAGGCTGAGCAATCAAATACAACACGAAGAATAGTCGATGAGCTTTCTGGTTTAATAATACTGTGATGGGGTATGTAGAAGTGAATCTCTGGAATCTCGTTATCATTTATTGGGCTCATGTGACCCAATGACTCGTATTCTGCCATAAAATCCGTGTAAAGACTTCGTAATTTAGTATCTCTCAATAGTTCTCTTTCTAGCGAAAGAAAGCTTTTTCTAGCAGTTTCCCGAGAATTACGAGTACCTAAATTACGAGGACTTCCTTTGAAAGGTAGTTTACTACAAACTGTCGGTCCATCGAGAATTTTATTGTCTTCTTAAAGAACTCCTCGCAATCATGTTCTTCAGAGCTAATGGGATTGATAGGTGCGTTATGACTTTCCGTTTCCCAAAATTTCGCAACCAATTTGTCCAAGAATGTAGAAGATTTAGTTGCGATAGTGCAAACAGCATGTTGACTTGTCGATCGAACCCCTCCTGCAACTATCCACCCCAATTTTGTATTCCGAAGTGTAGGTAAATGATCTCCTACTTTCATTTCTCCTGACAAAATAAGATCAAAAAATATTTCTGCTCCCAACAACATGTCAATTCTTCGATTTGATGAAAATTCTGGATCGGCCAATCGAATGAAATCTGGAAAGTCCCAGTTCGTCGTGTCGAATTCACAGCTCGGTTGATAGTCTGTAATGCGAGGTATAATATTTGCGTGTATACTTGCCTTATAAGATGAATTCCTTGATTCAAACGTGCATGATGTAGCAAATTGCGCCTGTGTGCAATGCCCTCCTATTCTACTTATAGGGGTATCCGAGCGATACTTTGAAAGTCCTAACGTCTGCACTAGCGATGTGGTTATCAAATGCATCTGGGATCCAGAATCTAGCAACACACGACAAGGCACCCGTGTTCCGCACGATGAAATCACATTAATTAATGCTGTAGCTAAATAGATTTGTCGCGGTTTTGACTTCGAACCCACCGATGCATTAACTGATCGACTTTCGACCCATTGGCCTAACTGCTGTGGTTGGTTATCTGTTGGCTGACTACTGTCAATTAGTTTAATTACCTTTTTACGCTAACCTGAGGGTTTTGATTCCCTTTTCCAATGGAATAAAGAGTTGTATTTCCCATTGCATTCTCGGCAGCCCTGAGACTGACACGAATTTGAAAAATGACCGGATTTTAAACAGTTCCGACACACACGAAGACGTTGCACAGCCTTCTCACGATCGCCTCCTGAAAGAGATAAAAATGTTTGACATTTATATATTTTATGAGTTGCACATAGGACAATCGTCCTTATTTGTTGCCACAACTGTGACTGGCTTTCTTTTCTCGTCTTTGATGGTCTCTAGGATGAGAAATCTTGTTTCCAGAAGACTGCTCGAAAATAATCCGATTTTGACGATCCAGTTTTTGCAGCATGATGTGGACGATGATGGGATCCCAGTTCTCGGTTTCAAAACCCAAATTCTGAATAGCTTGTAGGGTTTCTTTGAGTGTATCATGGAGCTTTTTAATAGCTGATGTCGTCCCTGCGGCAGTAGACAATCCCAAGAGTCGGGACGATTGTGCAGATAACAAAAGCCTTTTATAGTCATACCGATCAACCAATGTTTTCCATGCGATTTCATAGTTGTCATCTGTGGGCTGAAGATGTTGAATTATATTGTGCGCTTCGCCTGCTACGTTGGCTCTCAGAAAGTACAATTTCTGAGCGTTAGAAATTGGTTGGTCGTGGATTAACTGTTTAAAAAGGTCATGAAATTGACGCCAGTTAAGGTAACAGCCATCGAATTTTGGAAGCTCTATCTTCGGAAGTTTGACTGCTGCACTATTTGATACGGAATTGTTAGGCATATTGGGCATTTCATCTTTGGGCAACTCAGCTAATCGCAGCTCCAGCTGCTCCTGAAGTTCGAAATACATCTCAATATCGCTCTCGGTTGCTTCGTCATCAAGTCTTTTAAGCGACATTGACATTTGGTTTGATATTTCTTGAAGGCTGTTCACTTTGAATTGGATTTGTTCAGGCTCGGTTTGCATTTCCCCAGTGATGTCTGGAAAATTTTACCGAGCGTTATAAATCTATTTTGTGCTGGAAGTGCAATTTTATAATGTTGTCTGATCTGCTGTGAACTTGATGGGTCTATTGCCCCGGCCGGTGGTGCTGAGGATGGTGCTGCTGATGGCTTTTCCTGCTCCTGACCTGCTGCCTCTTGTGTGAGATTCTTCGTAAGGCGCAATGAAATGTCCGTCTTTATTGACTCATAAGCTATCTTTATCTGGTCATAGTATCCCTTGACGAAGTAATCGTGAGCTGTAGATTCGGCGTAATAATCTCGAATTTCACTGTCATTGGAATCGAAATGATCACACAAGTCTTCCAGCCTTTGAAGTCGATGAAAAGGTGGTGAGTCTCGACTTGAAATTCGTTGGTCTTTTCCAGGATTTGTCTCAGTGTGAAAATTTGGTCTACAGTCGATCTGCCTGGCCGGAAGCCACACTGGTGTTGCAGAACAGTTTGAGACGTTCACACAGTACGTTGGATAGGATCTTATAAGCGGCATTAAGCAGGGATATACCTCGATAGTTCTTGCAAGACATAGGATAGCCTTTTTTTGTAGATGTGGCATATGGAGCTGATAGACCAGTCATCGGGCATGTTTTATTCTATCCATGATTTGGTGCATGCGCCCTTCCAAAACATCGCCACCGTATTTGAATAAATCGGCTGGTAAACCATCAGAGCCTGCAGCCTTGTTCTTAAGCTCACAAACAAGTGACTATATTTTTCTGTAAGAAAACATTACATCTAATGCGAGAAGCTAGCGTGTGACCAAAATTATGAAAATATTAATTTGAGCCGTGGGACCAGGTAAAATGTACAAACCAAACGGGCTTGTATTACAAATTGTGAGTACAGACAAAATTTGGTTCACACAGTTTTGATATTGCCTAATGCCTACCACACGGTAGCTCTCGTTACAACAAACTTAATCTAGATATTTACATTAATGTGTTCGTATTTATAAAATATGATCTAAGTTTGAACAAAGGATGTTAATAAGGATGGGTCCCACACTCGCATGCGATATCTTTCAACGATTTTCACCCAGCAACACGTAAAACAAAATTTACTCCGGTATATATCGCTCCCAGTTCGTTCTGTAGAAAACATTGCTGTTGTTCGCGATAGTGTGGTAGAAGAGCAGTCAACCTCGACTCGTTGTCGTGCCCAACAATTGAACATCTCACGAACATCACTGACGAACATCATTTGACTCAAGAGCTGAAGCCGTGCCGTGCCGATCTGCTTTAAAATTTAAAGCGTCGTCAATACGCCGAATGGTTGGTTGAACAGGCAGAAGTGAATGGTGACCTTACAAAGATAATCATCTTCAGCGACGAGGCACACTTTCACCTCAATGGATTCGTTAACAAGCAGAATTGCCGCATTTGGGCAAATGAGAATCCACGAGTGATTGTTGAAAAGCCGATGAATCCACAAAGAGTGACTGTTTGGGCTGGCGGCGTCATCGGGCAGTACTTCTTCGAAAATAAGGTCGGCCAAGCAGTTACCATTAATGGTGTTCGCAATCGCGAGATGATAATTTAATAATTTTGGTGGGGGCGAATGCCCCCATTTATTCGGCTTAATACAAGCTATAACTTAAAAAATAAAACTGAAAACTAAGGTTGGTTGGAGTGGTGAAGGAGAACAGATTTGAGGTAGGAAGTGGTGCGGTGAAAGTCAAAGACGGTAGGGTTTGAGTTGATTTGACGTAGCATACGGGAGATTGGTTCGTTCGCGCCATAGGAGGTGTGGTGGGTTGGTAGAGAGAAGAGTCGAGGGGTACGTAGATTACGAGGGTTAGTGTTGAGGAAAATGGAGTTGTGAAGGGACGCGCATTCAACGTGACCTGAAAGGAGTCGATGAATGAAGAGAAAGTCTGCTGCATCTCTGCGATCTTCGAGGGTGTTTAAGTTGATAAGGTTGAGACGATTTTGATAGGGGGGCAGATTAAAAGGATCGTCCCAGGGCATACCTCGAAGAGCAAATCGAAGAAAACGACGTTGAATACTTTCAATTCTCGAGATATGAACACGATGATATGGGGACCATACTTGACTGGCGTACTCTAGGAGGGGGTGAACAAAGGTAATATAGAGGGACCTGGTCACGTATGGGTTGGTGAATTCTTTGGACCACCGTTTTACAAAACCTAGTGCAGAGTTGGCTTTGAGGATTATCTCATCCATATGTAAACGGAAGTTGAGCTCGCTGTCACACAAAATGCCGAGGTCGCGAAGAGACTGTACGGAGGAGATAGGTTGGTTATGGAGAAGATAGAGTCGGGGAGGAGATTGGTTCCGCTTATGTGAGAAGGTGATGGATTGGTATTTGGCGATGTTAAGTTCCAAAGAATTTTTGAGGCACCAGATCGAAAAACTATCAAGATCTTGTTGAAGGAGGAAAGAGTCATGGGGAGAGGAAATGGTTTTGAAAAATTTGGTATCGTCGGCGTAAAGGGAGACAGACGAGTGTTTGATGATCATATCGAGATCATTTATGGTTAATATAAAAAGAAGGGGACCGAGATGACTGCCTTGTGGAACTCCAGAGGTGGCTAAAAATGGAGCGGACTGGGCTGACCTAAAACGAACACTGTAAAAACGGTTTTCGAGGTAAGAGGATATCCATTTTAACAATATGGGTTCAAAGCCGAGGGCAGACAATTTAAAGATAATTAACCGATGAGAGATTTTATCGAAGGCTTTGCTAAAATCGGTTGCAACTACATCGACTTCATTGCCATTCTCTAGGGCAGAGAGGGCAAAGGATACGAATTCAACGAGATTTGTGGTGGTTGACCTACCCTTTAAGAAGCCATGTTGTCTAGGGGAAATAAGTGATTTGCATTGGAAGCTTAGAGCTTCATACAAAATACTTTCGAAGAGTTTGGGTATATGGGAGAGTTTGGCGATGGGACGATAGTTGGTTATTTCATTCTTTGATCCTTTCTTGTGGATCGGGGTTATGAAGGAGGTTTTCCAAACCTGAGGAAATTCTCCTTGTGAAAGGGATAGACGGAAGAGATTAGAAAGGGCAAGGGAAAGAGAGGAAGAACATTTTTTAAGAAATATGGCAGGGAGGCCATCTGGGCCGGGTGTGAATTCGTCATTGAGTTGGTGTAATTTATATTCGATATAAGACGGCTCCAAAATATGAGAAAGAAGTGGGCCATTGGAGAAGTTCAGTAGGTAACTAAAATAGGATGGATCTGGTACAAAGGAGTCGTTGGTGAAGGATTGTTTAAAAAATGTGGCAAATAGGTTGGCATAACGGACTTCTTGTGGCCAGAAATTAAGGATATGGACCTGGACGATATGTGCTTCCAACAGGATGGTGCCACTTGCCACACAGCCAACGAAATAATAGCTCTTTTGCGCGAGAAATTCAATGGTCGTGTTATCTCACGTCGTGGCGATGTTAATTGGACACCACGATCATGTGATTTAACACCGTTGGACTTCTTTCTTTGGGGATATTTAAAAGAAAAAGTGTACGTCAATAAGCCAAAAACAATTCAAGAGCTAAAGGATGAGATAATTCGACACATTAACGACATTGAACCTCAATTATGTCCCGGAGTCATTGACAATATGGACCATCGGATAGAGGTATGCCACCGAAGCCGTGGCGAGCATTTGGGTGATATTTTGTTTCACACATAATTGTCATAGATCATTCTATCATAATAAAAAATATTAAGATAATTCTCTGATTCTCACCCTTTACGTGCAAATGCAGCTGAAATATATATTTTAGAAAGGAGCATTGTTACATAAAAATCTTGTAAAACAGTGTCATACTTCTATTTACAAGTTATACTTCTGCAAACTTAAAAGAAGGGCTTATCTATTATGTAGAAGAACAAAGGTCTTATAACCCCATTTCCTAACCATCGATATCAAGCCCTAACAACATTAAGAGGATTTCCTCCACATGCACAATGACAACCGCTCTGCATTCAGAAATCCTTGCAAGCATTGTTTTTGTTTTGCTTTGTTTTGTTTTTTATTTTTAACAAAAGATTCTAAAGCACTTGCAATTTGCAACTGATATCCTTAAATCACATCCACATCAGCAGAACCTGTAAGAACCGATAGAGGATTCCATTCAAACATTCCATTGAAACGAATCGGTTCTTTATTTGTGAGGAGAAGAAGAAAAAATCTTTTCAAAACAATCATCCTCTTCCTCTTAATTTGCGAAGATTGCTACGCAAAAAATCCTTACTACGATAAAAAACACAAAGCACTGCAAAACAAATACGAATATACCGTCTTGTTATCCTTGATTCCTTTTTACGCTCGTTTTCCTTGTAATATCGACTCCTTTCATTTTTTTCCAGAGCCTTGTTGTCTACTCTGGTGGAATGGTACGACTCATCTTCATACCTCTATTCGGTGTATCCGTCCAACAGGAGCCACCTAGTCTCCTCTCTACGTTTGATTATTATTATTTTTCATTGACTTTGGGGCTAAATCATTCAAGAAATCGATACACAACAGACACGGCATCTTCATACTCTCGTACTCGTTTGGTCTTCAGCTCTTCTATCCAAAAATAAAAAAAATAAAAAAAGTAAATGGGGGGTGTAGATCGATATCCGCTTAGCCATTTTGTTTGTGTCAATTTCGAAGGACACCAATAAAGTTCAATAAACTACAGACAACAACAGAAGAGAGCCTCAGTTTAAAGGTTGAGCAGTACCCCTCTATTGTTTAAGGAATGGTTCCGTGCCGATCTGCTTTAAAATTACTTACACTGCGGCTTCTAAGAACTGGCATGTAATATGGTTGATGGAAGAAGGATATGTATATATATTGGTACTCGTACATAACATATACGAGTATGTACATATCTTAAGCTAACAGCAGAGAAACATTAACCGATTGAAAGCTTCTTAAGTGAGATACCATTGTGCTGGAGCTATGAGCACACCACCGTAAGACGGCAGTAAGGGTGCGAAAAAATTCCAAGTCTAGAATTGCCTGATGTACATACGAGTATACGAGTATGTATTGTTGCAGCATGGGAAAGCTCTTTTCTTCACGTCACTTCCCATCAACGGAATTCTTTTAAATGGAGTTGCTCTAAGCCAACGAATTCCTTAAGCGTTTGCAAGCGTTTCTAAAGTGAGTAGAGCACTTGTACTCGTATTCCTTGTCGTAGTCGTAGTGTGTAGTTTTTTGAGAGAGAAAATTGCGGGAAATCTCCTTCAACGAATATTGACTTGTAATAGAGGCTGAGGGACAATGACTAGGCTAACACGCAATAAGAGTCTCGTCCTCGCCATAAGATGGTGGCAAAATATAGAGCAATGCTACCCATTTAGCAATTGTCAACAAGAAGGCTCTTTGTGTTCCACAAGTGGCTTGTAGGTGGGTGCAAGCGTACGCCTACGGATATGTTTGTACGAGTATATGTGGAATAGTTTTGATGGAATACCACTAACTAAACGAAAGACTAAATCGAATCCTTGTAAATTCTATAATGTATTAAGGAGCCCATATTGCTTCATTGTTGAGATACTTTCACCAACGAATCTCATTTATTCGACGAGGACAACCAAGTGGCTTTGAAGTGTGTATGACGGCGTACGATGAGTATGTTATTCGAAATTGCTGATGTAATTTTCTGAGAAGTAACTAACACGGGCGGATCATCCTCACAGTGAAGTCTGTTTGAAGATAGCACAAGTATAGACTAAGCACTGTGCAAGGATCCTTCAAGTACTCGTAGAACGTGCCGAAAATTATTGAATTTTTTCCCATTTGATGAGCGAAAATATTTTCTTCACAACAATGAGATGAGAATATTTTAAATTTTACTGAAGGTAGGAGAGACGTGGATTATCAGCTCTTCGTGGAAGGCACGCTAAATTGCTTGGGTTCGTTGTGAGCCGTGGAAATTGCTTTTGTGGAAAGATGTTGAAGGTATGTACTAGTATGATGTTGTTTTATCATATTTACTTGTATTATGTAAATAAGATAAATTGAATTGGATACTAGAAATAGTGCTCTGGTTTAATCCACACTAGGTTATCAGTTGTGAGTGGATAAGATGTTACAAACGATAATATACAATATGTAGGTGCTCTAGGAAAAGTTTTTATTTATCTCGTCAAAATGAAGGGCTGATTTAGAGCAAGCATAAGAATAAAAATACTGTTGATCCCAACTACCATCTAACTAGGTTTTTAGGGCATGATCTTGTAAATGGCTTACACTGAAATTGATACAAAAGTACACTACCGTCATTTTCACATTTCATAAAGAGTGTCCTATAAATTGGATTGGTCCAGCAGCTCAACATCAGGTTCGTAGCGAAATGCTTGCCTTACCTCCCAGTGTTCGTCCCCTGTAACTGCATGAACAAGCCCCAACTCATGCAGGCAAAATTGGCATGGGCATGACCGCCCAGTAGTATTATTCTGGCCTACGCCGTCATAGGGTCCCAACCCTATACGGAAGAGATTAGAACCAACTAATGGCATCGGATAAAAGTGGACTCATTGTTGACGACCCCCGCAAACGTTTAAAGGACAACGGCCTTCGGAATTGCACGTGAAATATTCAGATCATTAACAAGCCGAGCAATTAGCAGACTGCTATAACACAGATATCGCCGCTTTCTAGGAAGTGCGCCGGCCGGACATAAGGAGGATGAAAAACTGTGGTATATATGTACTTGATTGCTATACAAGCTCCTCGACAAGACATATGGGCATACTAGGCGATTTTAATGCCATGATACGAAAGGAGGATAACTTTGGTGGGACACTTGGTAAGCTTACCATACACCTCACCACATCTAGCAACGGACTAGGGCTTATTGATTTTGCTGCAGGACAAAATATTAATATTGAAAGCACGCGGTTTCCTTACCTCAATATACACAAGGAGACATGGCGGTCTCTGGATCATGGTACGCTAAGTCAAATTGATCCATTAGCGATAGACGTAAGGCATGCCTCTAGTATTTCGGACGTCCGAACTTTCCAGGCAGCCAAAATTGACTCGGGTCACCACCTTGTCGGAACCAAGGTGCAAATACGGATTTCCCAAGTACCACAATAAACAACAACCACTTTGAGAAGAAAGAAAAGTCGTTTCCCAAAATCTCTCAACAAGTCCTTGAGGTGAATGTTAATTCACTGATTAAGATCGAACGAAGAGCCGCGATGTTTAAATTGCTACAAGACCAAACTCCTGATGTGCTTTTCGCTAGGGAAGCCAATCTAACCGATAAGCACAGACAATATACAAGTAAAGGGTTTTCCAATAGGGACTTGACAACTTTGAATTTAATTTGTGAACGCACTCTTTCACTAATCATCAAACTGTCACTGTCAATTTATTCAGTAAACTCAACATTTTTATCATGGTAAAGTACACGAACGGGCAACGTCTGCAAATTATAAAAATTTTCTACCGAATTTCGGAATCGGTGACTGCAATTTTAAGAGCGTTAACTCCAATTTTCGGTCGTAATTCTCGCCCTATTAGACAGGCAATAACAAGTTTAGTGCAAAAATTTGAGTCTACATATTCGTTGTGTGATGTTGCCGTGTCAGTGAGACAACGGGTTGGTTGAACTGTCGAAAATATAGCTGCCGTTCAGGCGTCCGTGGCAAACGATCCAAATCAGTCAATTCCACGGCATTCTCAAGAATTGGACATTACTCAGACCACATTATGGCGTATTTTGCGTAAGGATCTTGAAGCCGATGGACCATTTGAAGCGACGTACATTCTCCGATTGGGTTCTGGAGAAGATGCGCCAAGATGATGAATTTCATCGCGAAGAATAAGTATGGTGAGCGTGTTATCTCAAGAAATGGGCTAGTCGATTGTCCGCCTCGTTCGTGCGACTTAACGCCGCTTGATTATTTTCTGTGGGGCTACGTTAAGTCATTGTGAAATAGCAGCCGTTTCGGCCAAAATGTGTGGCCGAGTCGTTGGAAATAAAGTTTTTGAAATATCTCAAATGGTTTGCGTTTTATTTAAAAAATAAGTTGTCAAGTCCTTATTGGAAAACCCTATATATGCCTGGGTATCATCTACGAACATATGAATCGAGCAATGCTTGACAATCTTAGGCAATTCGTTCCGGGGAAAAAGTATTGGTCCTAGGATAGAGCCTTGTAGTATTCCGTACTTAATTGGCAGGTAAGATGAAGACTACTCATCGACTACAACTTTTTGCTGCCTCCCTTGTAGGTAGGACAGAATGAACCTCGCAGCAGACGGTGAGAAATTCAACAAAGAATATAACGGTCTGCAGTTTCGGGTGCTTTTAGTTAGGTCGAGAAGGACTAAAATAGGTATTTGATTTGCATCCATTTTCTTTCTGATTCCCTCAACAACTCAACAACTGTCTTGAAACTATGATTGTTAACAAAGAGACACTTTTGCATTTGCACTAAGATGGTTTTTTCGAATACTTATCTAAGGGAGTCGATTCACTTCGTATCGAAAGAAGGTTTTTTTATGTTTTCCATGTGAAGTTTTAGTGGGAACAAATGAAGACCTGGTAGTCCCCCGCTTTTAATTTGAGTGCGTAATTTTGTGTAAAATCTTGTAAGTTGAAGAGTATTTTAATAAAATATCTCTGATGTTTATGTCGGTACACACTGTCGCTTTAATATTAGTGTACGTTACTTTTAGAAAATTCTGGGACCTCGTTGAAATACCTATCTTACTTAGTTTGTACAACAGCGACTTCCTACCAATGCAACCAAATGCAGCTTTGAAATCTACGTAAAAGCCGTGCACCTTCTTTGTGTCCGTGTTCTTAATTTTTATTACACTTTTAATTAGATTTTTTTTTTTTTTATAATGAGCTCGCGCTCAAGGGGTTTGTGTACCCTTAAGGTGATTGTTCACAGCGCGGGCAAAGGAAATTTAGGGAGGAAGAAAAGAGATTTACCGATGTACATTGTTGTTAAATGTTTGCAAGTTATAACGACCAGAGATCGGCAGGGCATTCCATAAGCAAGTTGTACGGCTTAGGAACGAATCACGGTATTTTAGAGTACGTCCGAAAATGGGCTTGAGGGTATACTGATGAGAATTCATAGCGAGACAGGTGTTACTGTTGAAGGTTTGAAGGGGCGGAATGCTACTGACGATTGGTGGTGGAAATAGCGATAAAACAAAGTGAGACAGGAGACATTACGTCGGTGTTCGAGCGTGTCCATTGATTGACTGATATTAGTATCGTCAATAAGTTTTATCGCACGGTTTTGAATCCTATCTAGCAGGTGCAGAGATGTTTTAGGAGCACCTGACCAGATGTGCGCATTGTACTCCAATTTTGGGTGGATGAATGCTTTATATATTGAGGCCAGATCAGAAGGGGAAAAGTATTTCTTACATTGTTTGAGGAAACATAGACATTTCGCAGCATTTTTGGCGACATCGAATATGTGGTCATTCCAACGTAAATTGTGGTGTCAATGACACCGAGAATGGAAACTTTTTCGATTTCGATGATGCAAGTGCCATTTATGGACAATGGCTGGGTGTTTAAATTTTACTTTAACAGCAGACAGCATTGTGTTTTGGAAGCATTAAATTCCACGCTGTTGATAGTTCCCCAATTGGTTATGCTGTTGATATCGGAATTTAATGAGCTTAGCATACGCTGCCGTTCTCGTACTACAGCCGAAGAGAAGGCCGTGAGTCCGGGAACGAATATGAAAAGCAGAGAGTACTGTCATCAGCAAAGGAATATATTGGATTAGAAGTAGCAGACAAGAGATCGGTTATGAAAATTAAAAAGAGTGTCGGTGACAGAACAGAGCCCTGGGGCACACCAGCATTTATTTTGTGAATATCAGACTTGAAACCGTCTAAAACAACTTGAATTGAACGTTCCGAAAGGTAATTCCTAATCCATTGAAGAAGAGAGTCATCAATCCTAAATATTGCCGGTCATTGAAAAGTTTTCGTGTTTCGAGATATTTCATGAACTGACGATTTATCAGCGTCTCCATGACCTTGGAAAGAAGGGACGTTAGTGCAATGGGCCTGTAGGAGGAGAGGAAGAAGATTCGCCTTTTATAGGGACGGGCTGGACAAATGCTGTTTTCCATCTGCTCGGAAAGAGTCCTAAAGTCTAGGATTGATGAAAAAGCTTACGCAGTGGTTTTGCCAGCGAAGAAGAACACCTCTTCAGAAGAAGGGGAGATATACCATCTGGACCAGCGGATTTATGTATGTTGAGATCTTTAAGTACTCTTGCTACTACACGAGTGCGAAAGTAGATTCGTCCCATTGAAGATTCGACGCACTCAAGTGTAGGCGGAGACAAAGCACAATCTGGGAGTGTTGAGCTGGCCGCAAAGTGTGCAGCAAGCAGATTGGCCTTATCTAAAGAGTTGACAGCTGGAATGTCATTGTAAATGAGCGTTGGGATGGAGGATGAGGCGGAATTTCTAATATTTTTGACGAACGACCAAACATTTTTACTGCCTTTGGGACATTGCAGTATTTTTTGCCTCAGTTTTTGGTCGTATTGGAATTTTACACGCTTAAGAAAGGCGTTGCAGTCATTTCTGGCTCGTTTGAACTTTTTTCGGTTTTCCTCTGTCGGGTTGGTATTGCAGGACCGAAAAAACATTTCTCTAACCCTGACCGCCTCTTTACAGCTCTAGTCGTACCATGCCTTTTCATTTGGTTTGATACTCTTCATCCGATGAGGAATAAAGGATCTCATTCCATTGAGAATGGTGTGTGTGATCAGCAGCGGCATCCACGTCGTTATCGAGGAAGCATAACGACCAGTTAAAATTCCTAAACAAACTGTTAAGACCGCTCCAGTTGGATTTCTCGTATTGCCATACGCTTCTTTTAGGAATTTTTTCTCTAACTGTGTGGTCGGTGTACGAGAAATTAGCTGATATGACACAATGATCCGACGAGCCTAGAGGTGTGAGCACGTCGATGGTGTACTTATCAGGGTGAGACGTTAAAAAACAATTCCAGGGTGTTGGCGGTATGATTATCAACGTCTGGTATTCGCGTGGGCTCATTTACAAGCTGCGTTAAGTTGTTTTCCGTAGCGAAGTTCTCAACACACCGCCCTTCGGGTGTTGTCGGTCCAGTATGTCGAAGCCACCCAGAATTGTGTATATTGAAGTCGCCCGTAATAACGATTTCAGTATGAGGATACAGGGATACAATTCTTTGAATGGAGTCAGACAGCGCATCAAACTTGTTAAAAGTCGAATTTCTGTCCAGTTTGGGGCTTCTGTAAATAAAGCAGTAGTGAATAATTTGCTCTCCGTAAGCATTTTAATTTTAATGGAATTTTAACCACATGAAGTTGAATTCCATATTGGAACATGGATCACATTGTGATGGAGTTTGGGAAGCTACATCACTACTCACATAAATGGCGAGACCGCGGTGAGAGAAGAATAATGGCACTAGTTCGTAGCCAGGCAGCTTCAGATCAGAATGATCTGAGAGGTGTGGTCGGGGATGTACCTGTGTTTCACTAAGTGCCAAAACAGCTGGTCTGTACTTACAGATGTGAACGTACGCAGAAAAGTGATTACTTTTTATCCCGCGTATATTGGCTACGTCTACCCTGAATTCCCTAGTCATATTCACAGACAAACACAAACACCGACGATACTTAGCAAGGCTGCGAAGTGAAATATTATTAAATAAATATTAGGTGTTATCTACAGTCGAATGACCCTTTTGATATCCTGCATGGAATTCACTCAGAACCTTATGTTATCTTTTACTAGTTGCGTAGTTCCAATGAGTGATTATTTGAGATATCCCCCATATCTTACCAAACATATGGTACGTCTACTACCCCATATGGCTTTGGTAGTACAATAGTTTTGTTATTTATATGTAAGCTCCAATTTAGTTTTTCTGTCGGGTCAAGGATCAGTTTTCTTCTACGGCTGAAAGGGAATAGAAATTTTTTTTGTAAATAACTATAAAATGTTTACTCTTTGATTTATGGCTAACGAATTGCCTAGCAGTATTTCCATCATTACTGCTTCCAATTGCAGGATTGGGTTTATGTACTACCATCCAATAGTTGCTAAGAAATTGACTTTGAATATCTTTCCTTTTTACAGCTACAATTTGTTTTACTTCTTCGTTTCGTACTTGCCATTTCATCAGAGGTATTTTATAACTTAGGCATAACAAGCATCCAAAAAACCGTATCCAGGCATGAAGCACCGATAATCTGAATTCCAAGCGAGAAGTACAATATCTATTATTTTTGTGTTGCATACTTTTTCAATGTTACTGAAGTCCTTTGATGTGAGTCCGCAAACAAGAGATCTTTGTGTTGATTTGGTATCTGTGAAGGCATTACATAACTTAACAAATGACTAACACTGGGAGTTTAAAAAAAAAGATTATTTCTTTATTTCACTCAAATGCAACTTACTAACTAACTCGAGTGACCATTTGTCACTCCCTTATATTAAATCTTAACTTGCTACATCAGCTATATTCAACATTGCGCGTGTAGACTTGTGCGATACTTGACACCTTGTTTGCAACATTGTTGTCGCACCTTATGTTGCTGTGATCGCGAAAAAGTGTGGGAAAAAGTTAAGTTACTTTGAAATTGCAAAAATTGAAGTGGCTTTAGATTTCATAGGGTACATAGCCCATATAGTATCTATCCATCTACCATTGAAAATAAAATTGTAATTACAACACGTATTTCAATGTTATTCATTCTGTATATAACTGGATGTAGCTCCTCGATTTGTTTTCGCATTATTTCTACCTCCATCCTTGCCAACTTTGTTGGCATAAACTTTATTGGTCGGTAGTATCGTGTGGATAAATGTCTTTCGTTTTGTCAAATTATGAACTGTTGATGTCCTGGCGCGTTCGAAACTAATCTTATGGGTACTAGCGTTTCCAAGAAGATCCTAGAGTCTTCAGAAACGTTGCTTGTATTCCGATTGCCCGGAACCATCCATACCCCACTTACAAATAAGCTCCAGATTTTTCAAAATATCTGCTTTTTGAACTTTCTTTTGAGCATCTAGTAAGCGCTGGACTGTGTGATTGAGTCAAGCTTGCAATTTAATTTCAGCAACAGTATCCGTGAAAGTGATATGTTCTTTAGAAGGGTAACACTCCCTTTTAGCAAGTTGGATTTTTTTATACGATGGAAACTTTGCTCTTATTACATCGTATTGGTGGCTGGTGAGTTTAGCTTCCACGAACATTGAAAGATTTTGTCCCCCAGTAAGTAGTCTCTTTTTAGCTACTCCAAAATGTTAACTTTTCAGTCGAATGATTTTTTTCTAAAAGACGCAGTTTTGTGGCGTTTGCTCCGAAGGATCAGCAAAATAATTTCAATGTTACTTGAGTAGTTCATAAACCCAATTGAAGTATCCAGCCAAGTTTTATTATTAGCAAGAAACATATCCTCTTGTCAACAACATCTTGTCCACCTGTTCTTAAAATCTGCCAAAAACAAAAATGAAACCTGCTTGCTCAATTCAGGTTTTAAGTGCTCGACATATTTAGTACGATTTTCTAAAAATTCCATCAGATTTTCTACTTTAACAGCCCATGATAGATCAAAACATCAAACAAGGTTCGCTGCGTAAAAGGGTATCAGTTGAACCCAAACCTAAAAGAATTTAAGGAAATATTTAAAAAAAAAATGTATTTCGAAGCTAAGACCGTGGTGCACTTAACAAGCAAAATTTTGAAAAAGCGTAAATATACGGAAATTTTTTAAAAAAAAAACAGTACCAGTTCTTTCTTCCACAAAAGTTCTCACATTTTAAACATTTATAAAAATTTTACTAAATCATATATACTCGTAGCTACAGTTTAACTCCATGTTTAAAACAAAAATAATTAAAAGCACAGTAAATTTATTTCGATAGACGAGATTTTGCTTTAATTGAAGCCGACCAAAGCGAACTATTGTAGTTTAGAGCAATGACCTGATCACAATAAACATACATTTGAATATTTTGTTGATCTAACTGTAGTATCCACTTGTTTTTTTCTTTTGTATTTCCTTTAAATTTTTTTTGCAATAATTTTTGCCAAGGACTCATGCATTTGGCCCTGTGTGCGACGGTCATTTTAAAAATAATGCATTCTGTTCTATTATACAAATTGAAAACTTATTTTGGGCAGTACTACTTGAAGTATTATTCTGCTTTACAATGACTGATTCCCAACGTCTTGTTCATTTCATTTCATTTCATTTCATTTCATTTATTTCATTTAAATGGTTTGTACATTAAGATATTATCTTTTTCAGTACTTAGTGTATTAATTCTATATGTATAAATTTATTACAAATTAAGACTTATATATATAAACATTATGGAGAAATAGGAAGAAGGGGATAGGTTTAGTTTTGTTGTGTGGAGAAATGTAGGAGGATTGCACTTTTAAAATTGCGGGGATTTGATATTGATCTTAAATGTGAAGGCAAGGAGTTCCATAGCCTTACAGTGTGAATGAAAAATGAGCGCGACGAGTTTAGAAAATTACAGCGGTAGGGTATTAAGTTGATGGTTCTTGAGGAGCGAGTGAAATTAAGCCTGCTATACAAATAAGGCGGACTTTGATTGTAAATAAATTTGTGTAAGAATATACAGTTTCTAGCATTGATATACTGCTGCAAATTACAACCTAGAAAATCCCTAGAGTATTCGGAGATATGCTCATATCTACGAATGCCATAAATGTAACGCACCGCATCATTAAAAGCTATTTGTAATTTACGCTGAGATAATGAGTCAAGACTACTATATACGACCTCAGCATATGTTATGAGAGGTAATATTAACGTTGATACCAGCTTTCGTCGTGTTTCAATCGGAGTGAAATATGCGCTAACCCACAGCTTGCGAAGGCATCCGTAGATACGACCGATGACCACGTTGGTGTGATTGTGACCAGATAGATCTCGAGTTATTGTAAAGCCAAGACTAGTGGTTGATTCTACGACTTTGATTTAATTATTATTAAGATATACTAAGTCAGGTAGAAGATTTGTATTGAATTTTTTCTTCGATATTGGAAATACTTGAGATTTTGCCGGATTTAGTAGCAACCCATTTGACACTGACCAAGAATGTATGCGTTTTAAATCATCGTTAATGAGAAAAGCGAGTTCATTAAGGTTGGAGTACGGTTTCGCTAGGTGTAGTTGAACATCATCTGCATATAGGTGTACTGAAGAGTGTCTGCACACTGATGGCAGGTCATTTATGAACATGCAGAAGAGAATCGGTCCCAATATTGAGCCCTGTGGCACACCTTGTTTGATTTCCACTAATGAAGAACTACGTTCACCCGACACAACCCTTTGCGACCTACCGGAAAGAAAACTACTCAGTAATTTCACCGCCCCTACACTAAATCCAAAATTGTTCTTTAGCTTCCAACACAAAATTTTATGATTTACTTTATCGAAGGCCTTCGAGAAATCTAGCAGACAAAGAAATGAAACATGACCTCTGTCAAAATCTTGTCTTATTTCTTCAAGTAAATTGACCATGGCTGTGGAACAGCTGTGGTTAGCTCTAAAACCTGATTGCTGAGCACTCAGCAACTTGTTGAATGACAGGTGCTTCGTAATTTGTTTTGCTATTATTTTCTCGAAAGCCTTGGACAAGCAGGGTAGGATGCTAATTGGCTTAAAATCGGCAGGAGATGCTGGATAGGTTGTCTTTGCGATTGGCAAAACTCTTGCAATTTTCCAGAACTGAGGAAACGTTGAAGTTGTTATGCACCATTTGATTACATGTGTGAGATGAGGTACAATTTGCGGTAAGATAAGTTTAATAAAGCGTACAGGTACGCCATCTTCACCTATGCAGTCAGATTTGATAGCTGTTACAGATTGGATAATTTCGTCTTCAGTGACCACTACAAAATCTTCCAGTCTTGGCAGCGAGTGCACTACTTCCTCAGTCTGACTAAAATCATATTCATTTATACTAGAATCATCTCCCAGAAATGCAAGATTTAGTTCATCGGGATCGAGAACACATTTAGAGGTATCGTTACTACAAGATATACCAATTTTACGCAGGTTACTCCAAAGTTTCTTTGCAGCGAGGGATATATTTAGTTTAGATGCGAAATAGTCTTTTTTTTAAGTGCGCACAGTTAAGGTGGAGTAGTTACGTGCCGCTTTGTACGAAGACCATTTATCATTAGATGGTCTATGCTTCCACTTACTATACAATTTGTTTCTTCTTCTAATTGAGCAAACCACTTCAGACGTAAATCATGGACATGCTCTGTTTTGTATTTTGACCGTTTTAGTTGGTACATATTGATCAAACAATTGTGATAAAATAGCTTGAAGCAATTTTACTTTTTCATTCGGATCAGCCATTAAGCGGCATTGCTCCCAAGGGGCTGAAAAAGTAGCAATTTGGAGGGCATTTAAGTCGATGGAATTGAAATCTTTAAACGTGAAGGTATCTGGTATAACAGTTTTAGACAAATTCACATCATAGGTACAGAAAAGAAGGTCATGGTCAGAAACATCAAACGATAGTTGGTCAAACAGTAGAACAAACGACAAATTAGAAACAACAAATACATCAAGAAGACTGGGTAAACAATTATCAGCAAAACGTGTAGGGTAAGTAGTATTTACTATTTCCATCCCTACCGAAGAAACTAAATTCTTCATTTGAAAGGCAAGCGAGTCATTCTTTATTAAGTTGGTGTTAAAGTCACCGCAGATGATTATGTGCTGATAGAGTGCACAGAGATAACTGAGAAGAAAGGCACAGGGGAGCAGTGTCTATTGTTACTGTACGCACATTAGGGTGTCCCAAAAAAATCAAGTTTAAATTTTTGTAACGCATACCCTCTTATTTTATTCGAATACTGTCAAAACAATAGTAAATATAGTTTCATGTACTTTGAACCAGAGGAACCCGTGCCGACTTGCATCTAAACATGTCAGTACTTGCAAGGCATGGCACGCGAGTAATAACATATCGATAACTTGTTATTGCATGTTTATTTTATTAGTAAACACATTGTTCTCGTTCTGTTAACATGTCGGTGGAGTTACGCAGTTGTAGAAAGGAGATATTTTTAATAGGGAACGTTAAACATCAAATTACTGGTTCAAAACTTCCCTCTAATGGGCAAGTACTGGCAGTTTTGTTCTATAATATTCGTGAAGTGAATTTAAGTGTCAATGAGAGCGCAAATCTTACTATTCGTGAGTGCATTATTTATTGGGAAAAGGCCCGTATCCCGACAAGATCTCTACCTAATTGTGTTAAAAAATTAATTACATTGTATCAAGTTTGGAGAAATTTGCAAAAAAATGCAAATAAAACAAAAAACATGTTTGAGCAGCGTCGACATGAGTTTGTTACAAACTTAAACAATTTGTTTGACATTGCACATGCGGATGCACTTCAATTAATAAAGATAGATGAAGATAGGATTTTTTTGCAGCGCCAAAGAGAACCAGGCCGACCTGGTCATTTAGCCGGAGTTGACCAAAAACAAACACACAAAGAAGAAAGAGCGCACCTTAGAAACGTCGAGGAGCAAAAACGACGTGCTAAATATTTTTCATCCTTAGCTCCTTCAACATCATCTTATGACCCGCTACAAGAAAGTTTGTCGTCTGATTCAGAATTGATGGATTTACAGGAAATTTTGCCAAACCTAACCAAAACAGAATCCAGTATAAATAAAACTGTTATGAGGAAGAATCTTATCACTCCAAAATTAGTGGCAGCATTAGATCGGTGTCAATTGAGTGTGAGAGATGCTGTGTTTATTATTGAAGCAACTATTGAAGCTCTTGGACATAACACAGACGAATTTCCTATAAGCAAGTCCACTATTCAAAGGGTTCGTACGGAAAAGCGAAAAGAGCGAGCGGAAGCCATAAAGGTTAATTTTCAAAACCAGGTTCCGGATATTGTAACACTCCACTGGGATGGTAAACTTTTGCCGGCTTTAGATTCACGCAAATCTAAGGAAGAACGTCTGCCGATAGTTATAACGTTTGACGATAAAGAACAACTTATCGCTGTACCAAAGTTGGATAACTCTACAGGAAAGGAACAGGCCCAGGTATTTTGGAATGCTATAATTGATTGGAATCTTGAGGATAAAGTGCAGATTTTGTGTTGTGATACGACTGCTTCAAATACTGGTCGAATCAATGGTACTTGTGTACTTCTCGAACAGAAACTAGGCAGGGAAATGATTATTTTTGCTTGCCGCCATCACGTCTACGAATTAGTACTAAAAAGCGTGTTTGAAGCAAAAATCTGCCAAGTTACCACAAGCCCAGACATTCCAATGTTCAAGAAATTTCGAGAGAACTGGAAGAATGTCGATCCCGAGAAAATACAGAGCTGTACAGAAAAGCTATCATGTTTGAATGTTTCTGAGATCAACAGACTTATCGATTTTTACCAAATTGAATTAACTAAAGAAATTACTAGGGATGATTACAGAGAGTTAATCGAACTTTCAATAATATTTCTTGGCGGCGATGCAGAAAAAAAATTTAAGATCCGGCCTCCAGGTGCCATGCACCAAGCTCGATGGATGGCGAGAGCGATTTACTCATTAAAAATATCGTTACTTGGTGATCAATTAAGAATTTCTAACAAAGATAAAGAAGCTCTGTTAGACGTCTGCCTGTTCATCGTGACAATATACGTTAGGCCTTGGTTGCAATGCATTTTAGCAGTAAAAGCACCTTACCAGGATTTGTGTTTTCTGAAAGCTATAAAATCTTATGAAACAATAGATGAAAGCATCTCGAAAGCAGCATTACAGAAGTTTTGCTTGCATTTGTGGTATTTGACAGACGAAGTGTTTATCTTGTCTCTATTTGATGATGATGTAAGCCAAGAAACGAAAGTCAAAATGGTTGCTAACTTAGCCAAAGAATATCCATCTGCCTATGGTAAATGCTACATTCCATCGAAAGAAGAACTTTGTGGCAGACTTTATGGTAAGTTTGAAAATTAAGTTTGTTTTTTTAACTTTTTTATTTACATAAATAAAAAATTATATCAATAATCCTCCTTTTTTTGTTTTCAGAAAAAAACATCGATGACTTTGTTTCAGTCAAAAGCAAGTCCTTATTTAGTCGATTGAAAATTGATGGTGCTTTTCTCCACGAGTGCCCCTCTTTGTGGCTTAAAAATGCTTAGTACCAACATGCTAAAAGAAAGCTATTAAAACTGAAAGCAGTTAATGACTCTGCTGAAAGAGCAGTCAAGTTGATGCAAGATTTTCACGGCCTGCTAACTGTTCAAGAGGAGCAAAAGCAATTTTTATTTCGTTGCGTACAAGAACATCGACAAAAGTATCCTGACTGTAAAAAACAAACATTAAAAAGAAAATTAATAAATAATTAACCTACTTTCAACAATTAATATAATAATAAAGTCCAATACCGGATGCCTTATTTCAAAAATAAATGAGTTTTGCTTTTCCCTCCATTGCTCCATACTAATTTTTATGTTTAGATTTTGGCGTTAAGTCGGCACGGGTTATCGTCATCCGATCGCAATAATATTTGATATTTCACTTATCTGGGTCAAATAGAAAAAAAAAAAAAGGTATGCGTATCTCTATCTAAAAAAAAAAATTTAACCCTTATAGCCTGTACACCCTAACGCACATGCAACTAAACATTTGGTATTGCAGTCGCGTATTTCAGTTATAATGTATTCAATTCCATTGCCACTAGACTTAGTAATAGTTTTACATTTTAGATCCGATTTACAATAAATCACTACCCCGCCACCCGTTGTATCAGTAAATCTATCATTCCTAAAAATTTCAAAATTTGGTATCTTATAAGAAAAATCAGGTACGTTCGGCTTAAACCAGGTTTCAATTACACAAATAACATCAATGCAGGAACAAGAGAACAAGTATTTTAAATAGTCTAATTTGCTGTCGTTTAAACTACGCGCATTTAAATAACAAACCTTAAGTCCCTCAAAACTCTTGGATAGAACATTTACCATAGTGTGCGTCGATTTATCATTCACACTGTATTGGTTTCTTGACCTTGTGATATCCATTATAGAAGAAATAAAAAGAAAAAAGTGCAATGCAACTAGGGAAGAGGAGAAGAATTGGGCAGAGGTTTAATGAAGAAGGGAGGGGAGAAAAACAGAGGAATAAAGACAACAGAATTGCAGTAGATGAATAGGCTTACATATAATTTGTAGAAAAAAAAAAAATTCATTGATGCGTCGCAGCAGCAGCAAGCAGATCTTCGGAGCTTTCAATTCGAAAGCTTTTTTCATTCGCCAACTTCTTAACATACACAGATCCACGTTTTGTGTACACAGCAAACAGTTGTTTCTTTCGTCTGAGACCAAGAGCGCTTTTCAGGAGAAACCGTGTTTGTCTCGTTAGGCTCTGCGGACAGCTGTTGTCCGCTTCTATGCCCAGATCTTGAAGACATAGTTCAGTCATGTTTTGTTTGCGGTAGTTCGCTGCTGACATCAGAACGGCGTTTCTCTTTCTCGTTCTGCATCTTGGAGATTTCTTCTATGAACCCAAGCCGCATTATTTCAGCTTGTTTGGTAAGATGTCCCTCTAGGATTTTGACGGTAAGAGGACCATTGTCACTATTCGGCTGTTTTACTGCAGGTGAAGATGATTGTGTGGGTGGTGGAGGTGTTGATGTCAGATCTCTTGATGAGATAACTCTTGAACGTAGGTTCGGAGCAGACATGATTTGGTCTTAAGAGAATTACCTTTGGGTGGTAGTAGTACAAGAAAAATGTCGGCAGTAGCAATATACTTTTTTATAAAATAATATACTTTTTTGCAAAACACTGGCCGATGTAGGGTTTCTTGTTCCTAGTTTATTTGTCGGATTTACACACCGTATTTGCTCACTTTAACTGGACGATAAGAAAAAACGCGTCTATTCGTGCTTACTCAGCATCTCTAACTCCCTTGTCTTGTAAAGTTGAATATGCCAGTCAGCTCACCAACTCTACTGAACTCCCAAGGTATTGGCTTCTTTGACAAGTCGCAGTCTAGTAGGCTCATATCTACGCACGTACTCGTATATGGTACGTTAGGTAAAGCTTCCCAATCGTACCAACGCACATCAATCACAATGTTAAATTCGTGGAAAATGGTATGGGAATACGGGGCACTCGGTTAGACTTTATTTCAATTTTCCAATTTAGTGTACAATAAAAAATATTGAGTTTTATAAATTACGATAATTCAGTAATTGAGAAAAAATAAATAAAGGGTCCGCCATCTAACGTTTTTTTTTTTGCAACTAGTGCTTATTTCGTGAATCGTAACACTTAGCTCATGTCTGATTTGACAGATAATTAGTTTTATCCTTCCGCTGAACGAATATGGTTGTGTATACGCTTGAACAATGCTGGGCAATATTGCCTGCGATCGACTTAGAGAAGATGCCGATTTTGCCAAAAAAATCATCTTTTCAGATGAAGCTCATTTTGATCTTGGCGGGTATGTAAACAAGCAAAATTGTTGCATTTGAGGTACAAAAAACCTGCACGCATACATTGAAAAGCCGATACACCCAAAACGAGTCACTGTTTGGTGCGGATTTTGGTCCAGAGGCATAATTGGGTCATTTTTTTTCGAAAATGAGCAAGGAGTGGCCGTTACAGTCAATAGCGATCGTTATCGGGCCATGTTAAACGAATTTTTGTTCACAAAAATTGAAGAGGAGGATATTGGCAACATTTGGTTTCAACAGGACGGAGCTACGTGCCACACAGCCGAAGCTATACTCGATGTTTTGAAGATCGCATTATCAGCCGCAGAGCTGATGTCGTTTGGCCACCTCGGAGCTGCGATTTGACACCGTTGGACTATTATTTGTGGGGTGCCGTAGAAGATAAGTGTTACGCCGACAAGCCAGAGACAATTGACGCTTTAAAGGACAATATTCGTGAAGCCATTGGTGAAATACAGCTGCACACAATCGATAATGTGCTTAAAAATTGGACCGATCGTGTAGACTACTGCAGGGCCAGCCGAGGCAGCTATTTGATTGAAATTATTTTCCATTATTAACCGGAAGGATAAAACTAATTATCTGTCAAATCAGACATGAGCTAGTTGTTATCATTCACGAAATAAGTACTTATTGAAAAAAATAAAGTTAGATGGCGGACCCTTTAGTTAAGTACATTCTGTTGCCTACTATAAGTGGTAAGTGGTGAATGTACTGTTTATAACAACAGAAGATAAAAATTCATAACAAATAAAATTATTGCTGTTGAATGGAGAATTCAATGTGCAAGTAATATTAATCTACTATTAAGCATAAATGGACAAAATTCATTAGTGAACAATTTATAAATATAAGAATAGTCAAAAGACAAGAGCCATTTCATAATACCATTCATAAATACATTTTTCACTCGCTCACATCTTAGGGAATCTGGAAGTAGATTGAACAGACTGGGTTCTGAAACAAGATAAAAGAGTCCAAAGTTGACTTTATGAACTGGTGGTACTACAACCAATTCCTGGAGTTAACTCGTAAATTCAGTGTTTAGAACTGCGTAAAAACCCGAATTTTGAAAAAATATTTTGAGTACTTTATAACAATACAGATAGATGCCTTAACGGAAGAGTTTTAAGGTTGCTGAACAGATTAAGACTTGGAGTTCTGCGGTTTACCTGATTGCATGTTTTTGCTTAACCAATAAAAGCTCGGTTTTTTGTAAAGTAAGCACCGCCCCAACAGGTGATACCATATTCCAATTTTGATTTTAGTAAACCATTGTACACTAGTTTTAGAGTTGAATGTGGACAATAAAGACCAAGATGATATAGTTGTTTTACTACTCTGTTAAGATATTGCCTTAGATTATGCGTATGGTATGTTTGTCCCAATTGAGCTTTTTATCCAAGATTATGCCCTGGTATTTAAATCTTTCAACACATTCTATCTTGAAGCAGTTACTACAACAGGAGCCTTTATAGTCAAATGAAGGATAATCATAATCAATATTCGATAACAGAAAGCGGGTACAAGCCTAACAGTGATAGCATAATGACAAATCATCAAAATATATATTATTAGTATTAAATATCATGAATTTTGTTTTATCACCGATAATGAGCTTATGTGAGCTTATCAAGATCGTGATTTACTTCTAGAATTGCATTTAATAGACTTTTGCTTGAGTATGAAATAGCAGTACCATCAGCAAATGCAGTTACTTTAACTTTGAATGGTAGAGAAGGAAGATAAGGAGTTCATATAAATCAGGAACAAAATGGGACCTTGTGATCCTTGTGGAACACCGGTCGTAATATTTTTTAGAGAGCTGTAAGTATTGTTTAATCTCACCATTTGCTGCCGATTATCTAAATATGAAGAAAACCAGTTATGTATACGAGTGGTTTTAGAGGTAAACCAGAATGAAAAAGTTTTTCTAATAATATTGAATGATCCACCATGTCAAAAGCTTTAGTGATATCTATAAATAGAGACGACTGAATCTCAGAAGAATTAAAACTTTCGTATAACTCTCCAGTTAATTTTAATAAAGCAGCTTCAGTAGACATTCCATTTCTGAATCCAAATTGGCAAACACTAAAACAGTGCCTTCTTTCTAAAAATGTTTGAAAATACAGATAGCAGAGATATAGGTCGACAATTATTCAACAATGTCTTATCGTTCTTTTTATGGAGAGGTAATACTATTGCCATTTTTAATGCATGGGGGAAGATTCCCATATACTCCTATATAAATACTTGTATTAAAAATATGACATAAGACTTCAGAAATATGAAATGAAATATTCTTTAGCAAACAACTTGTGATCGTGTCATAAGACGAAACCTTAGATGTTATAAGAGAGCAAATTTTTTTATATACCGCCTTGATAACCACAGTGTGGCTGTGTATGTTGGCGATTTTTTACAATTTTAGAAATGGATTTCAATTTGCAACAATGAACTTGTATTAAATTTTGCGTAAAAAATGGATTTAATGGTGCGCGAATGTTGGAAATGTTGAAAAAGTGTTTCGGCAACAATTCTCTAAAGAAAACGGTTGTTAACTAGTAGCACGAGCGGTTCAAAAGTAGTCGTGAGTCAATCGGAGATGATGAACGAAGTGGCAGACCATCGACATCGAAAACCGACGAAAACATTGATGGAGTAAAAGAAATGTTGGTCAATAACAGCAAATAAACCATCAGAGAGATAGCAGAGGACTTGAACATTGCCTATGGATCCATCCAAGACATTTTGGTTAATGATTTCGGGTTCCGTCGTGTAGCAGCAAAGTTGGTGCCGAAAGACCTCAATTTCATGCAAAAATAAACCGTGTTGACGTCGCAAAAAAGATGATTTGCAAGGCTGAATCCGATCCCACATTCATCAAAAGGATCATTACTGGAGACGAGACATGGGTTTATGAGTACGACACGCAATCCAGACATCAGGCAAGTGAATTGCGTTCACCAAATGAGCCGAGACAAAAAACACCACATCGTTTTCAGTTAAAAAAGAAGGCAATGCTCACGGTTTTCATGGATTACAGCGGTGTAGTGCATCATGAATTTTTGCCAGAAGGCCAGACAGTAAACAAAGAGTATTATTTGGGCGATATGAGACGTTTGCGTGAAGCAATTCGCCGAAAGAGAGCAGAATTGTGGACTGAAAACTCGTGGATTTTGCACCGTCGGACAGTGCCATCATTATTCGTAATTTTTTTGACGACAAATGCAACAAATACGAGGGGCGTTCAACATATTCTCAACATATCGGGGTGAAGCTGTGGTTGTATATATAAATTGACTTATTTATCAAGTAATACTATTATTTTAGTGCATTCATGTAAAATTTCATATAAATGTGATTATTAATTCGCATTTTATCTCTAGTTAAACAGAATCATAATGGCAACTGAGACGATGATGGTGAAAATTGAGCATCGCGTTGTAATTAAATTTCTCACTAAGCAAGGAAAAAGTCAAAAAACTATTCATGAAGAGATGGTGGCTGCTTACCAGGGTTCCGCACCTTCATTGTCAACTGTGCAAAAGTGGTCAAGTGAGTTCAAGAGAGGCAGAGAGAGCATTGAAGACGACCCCCGCTCCGGCGCCCCGGCTACTGCTTGTACTGGAGAAAGCATCAAAGAAGTCGAAAAACTTGTTCTTGAGGATGCCCGAATAAAGGTGAAAATGATGGCAGAGCAAGGTGGGTGCCACGAATGCTCACAGCGCCTCAGAAAAAAGTGAGAATCGCATGCTGTAGAGAGCTTTTGGAGATGTGTAGGGAGAACGCGGATGGTGTTATGGATCGAATTGTTACTGGGGACGAAACATGGGTCCACCACTATGACCCTGAAAGTAAACAAGAGTTCATGCAGTGGTATAAAAAAGGAACAGACCCCAGAAGAAGTTCAAAATCACTCCGTCTGCCGGGAAGCTCATGGCCACAGTTTTTTGGGACTCAAAGGGAATCTAGCTCACTGAGTAAAAAAAAAAGGTGAAACCATCAACGCCACATCCTACGCTTCCACTTTGCATAATTTGCGGGAGGAAATTAAAAAGAAAAGACGGGGTAAACTCGCAGCGGGTGTGTTGCTTCTTCATGACAACGCTCCTGTTCACACGGCGCGAGTTTCCAAGGCTGCTGCGCGAGATTGTGGTTTCGAAGAAATCCAACACCCACCCTATAGTCCAGACCTTGCCCCTAGTGATTATTTACTGTTTCCGGATTTGAAAAAATGTCTTCGTGGAAAAAGATTTTCGGATGATGAAGAACTCAAGTCGGCAATAAATGGGTATTTTGCAGAGAAAGGGGAAATTTATTTTTTTGAGGGTTTAAGAAAGCTTATCTCAAGATGTAACAAATGCATTGATGTTAGGGGAGATTATATTGAAAAATAAAAATAATTTAAATTGAATTCGCATTTTCCTTCATATCGATACCGAGAATATATTGAACTCCCCTCGTACCATGCAACAGCCACCGAATTCACCTGATTTGGTTTCCTGTGACTTCTTTCTGTTCAAAATGTTTGGAGGATTGGATCAAGCGCTGGCATTAGTGTGTTGCAGTCAATGGGGATTATTTTGAATGTGACAATATAGATTTAGATGAATGAACTTGTATTTTTATTTTTCTGAATAAATTCCGGGAACTTTTTCATGTAGTTGGTATCTCAAAAGGACTGAATGGATAGAAAAAAAACTCTCAGATTCATTTTCAAGATCAATAGAATAACTTCTCAGATGATAATTAATATTGGTTGAGCTCTGAGAAGAACTGATATTACAAAAGAGTTCATTAAAAGAATTTTGCGATTTCCAGAGGATTAGAGATATTAAATCAGATTAAAAAGTCGTATCACCAAAACCCTCCTGCAGCCATCATATAAAGAGATCATCTCTATCCAACAAATGCTCCGCAATGCTATGCTAGAAGTCAATTCTCTAAAAAGTGACAACAAAATACTGCATGAAAAGGTCTCCAAACTCCAACACACTGTTAATGCTCTACAACAGAAACCGCTTAGCAAGTGTATTGACATAGTTGGTATACCAAATGTCGACAGTGCCATTGCACTAAGCTGTACCGTCAAGATTTTGCAAGAGGGACTGAAGGTCAACGTAACGCATGACGACATCAAATCCTGCTATGTGAAATCTAGCAAAAGTGCATCAGTTGTAAGCGGTGATAACAACAATTCTGTTTTGCATAAACAAAAGCCAGTGAACATCGTTTGTGTGAAGCTAAGAACTTTGGAACTTAAGCGGAGTATTTTAATCAAGAAGAGAAAGGTGAAACTAACGCCGTGCGTACTCGGCGTGGAGGATGACATCAAACCAATTTTCATTAATGAGAGTCTCACGCAATTTAATAGAGCTTTACTCAAGAAAGCTAAAGAAATGCAACGTGAACATAATTTTGCTTATGTATGGGTTAATAATGGGGTTATAAGTATGAAGAAACAAGAAGGTGGTTGTCGTGGGGAAAAAGCTCGTCCGGAATATACTCGTATGAATGAAACAACGAATATTCTCGTTTATAGTGTTTATTTCCTGTTGAAGGTGCAAAGTTAGAAAAGAGAGCTAAGATACATATATAAATTCGCTTACAATTTTTAGTAAATTCCCTGGCGCTAGATCGAACTTCTTTCCCAGTCAAACGGCATCCAAAAAAGGGCTCGAAATGGCGTTTTGTGCATCCAGATCCTTATGAAATCTGACTGAGTGCATTCAAAGGGACACGTTCTGTTCGTTTTGGGAAAGGAGTTCGATTTAGCGCTATTCATTTAGAAAGTTTTACATATTTAAAGACATATTTACTAACACTCCACCCCCCGTGAGGCGCCCAGTACTAGACTGAAGCCTCACTAACTTCTAATTTAGCCAACTTCACCGCCGGTCTTCGGAAAATTCCTGCCGCGGTCTTCACTTCGGCGGATCGAATCTGCTTATCCGGTCCCGGAAACACTCTCACTATTCGCCCTCTTCTCCACTCTGATCTTGGCACATCAGCGTCACATATTAGGACCAAGTCTCCCACTTCTAAAGGCAAAACTCGTTGAAACCATTTACACCTTCTTGTGAGCATTGGCAGATACTCCTGGACCCATCTCTTCCAAAAACGATCTTTTATCTGCCTACTCACTCGCCACTGCTTTCGAAGGCAAAATTCCTTTGGATCCAATGGGCCTGGAGTTTGTGTTGAGTTTGGGCAACCCAGGAGGAAATGATTTGGTGTCAATGGATCTTCGTCTTCACTTGACACTGGAAGGTGAGTAAGCGGGCGGCTGTTTACGATATTTTCAGCTTCGGTCAGGGCACTGTAGAGCGTTTCTAGTCGAGGTGCTAACTCATGAAGTGAATACGATAAGACTCTTTTTACGGTGCGCACGAGCCTCTCCCAGCATCCTCCTACATGTGGGTTTGATGGGCAGTTGAAAACCCATTCTATTCGTGACGAAGATAGCTCTGCTTTAATGGCTTCACTGTCAAAGATATTTGAATTCAGCAACTCGTTCCTCGCACCAAGGAAATTCGTGCCATTATCGCTCCTTATGCGCTTCGGAACTCCACGTCGGTTCACAAAATTGCGAATACACAAAATACAGGCATCCGTCGACAAGTCAGACGCAACTTCCAAATGCACAGCTCGTACGGTCATACATGTGAACAGGGCAATCCATCTTTTCTCTTGTCGTCGTCCGACAGTAATGCGAACTGGGCCGAAATAATCTAGGCCCGTGTAGGTGAATGGTCTGACGAATGGCGTAAGACGGTCCTCTGGCAGCTGGCCCATCAATGGTGGCAATGGCAAGGCGGCTCGCATCTTGCACAACGGACAGTTATTTTTTACCTTGCGTACCGCAACTCGTAGGCTTGGAACCCAGAATTTCTGTCGAACTTGGTTGGCTATGGTATCATCATTTTGATGGTGTAGGCGTCGATGATAATGGTCTACTACCATTGTCGTAAGCCGATGATGTTTTGGCAATATAATCGGGCGTTTTGCAGCATGTGGAATTGTGCTAGCGGCATCGATGCGCCCGTAAATACGTAACAGGCCATAGTCGTCTATGTAGGGCGTTAATTTGTAGAGGCTACTTGTTTTGGTGAGTTGTTGCTGTGCGCTGAGCTGGGCAATCTCGTCTGCAAACGCTTCGTTCTGCGCTTCAGAGCATACTACTCGTTCGGCGTCATCGATCTCGGCAGCCGAGAGTTCTCCCTTCTCTGTCGACCTCTTCTGACACGCTTTAATGAAGCGAATTGCCCAAGCCGATGTTCTGAGCAGCTTCGAGTATTTCGAAAACCTGGATAAGTCAACAATTTGCTTACTTACTTTTTCGGTGTGTAGAATGAATTTCGGCTTCAGCTCTTCTTGACATCCGCAGCTTTCAATGTCATCCGGTTGTGTCGGCCAGCTTTCTTCAGACATTTCGAGGAATGACGGACCACTCAACCATCTGTTTTCATAGATGTACTTCGGCGGATATTTGGCTCGCGTTGCTTCGTCTGCTGGATTAAGTTTTGACGGTATCCAGCGCCACTGGCTGATCTGGCTGCTTTCCAGAATTTCGGCGATTCGAAATGCCACAAACTGTTTTTGGCGGCGGGGCTCCGATCTGAGCCAGTTTATGACGGTCTTTGAATCGCTCCAAAATATTTTGTCACTGAAGAACAAGGCATGATTTTCAACAATCGAGTTACACAGCCTGATTCCCAGTAAAGCCGCGGACAACTCAAGCCTCGGAATTGAAGTCAGCTTCTTGGGCGCGCACTTCGTTTTTCCACAAACGAACGAAACGAACACTCTACCTCCCACTTCGATCCTGAGATATGTAACAGCACTGAACGCCTCTTCACTGGCATCGACGTAAGTGTGAAGAACTATTTTATCGGCTGAAGACAGGAAAGCGTTGTGACACCTTGGCACACGGCATTGGCTTAGCATAGGAAGCTCCTCTTTCCAAAACTGCCATCTGTTGAAAATTTCATTGGGAATCGGTTCGTCCCATTCCACCCCATAGCTCCATATAGATCGCAGCAACAATTTTAAATAAATAGTAAAGTTTGCGATCATGCCAAATGGATCAAATATTGACATTGCAACACTCAGGAACTCTCTCTTTGTCGGACATCTATTTGCGGCGATAACATCCTGGCTTACCCGATGAAACTTGAGTTTGAAAACGAAGACATCATCGACTGGGTCCCAGCACATCCCCAGCACTTTCTCCGTTGCTGCATCTACGTTCATCTGCACCAACAGCCTTTGTTCATCTTTTTTACTATCGTCGCATATACTCCGCAACACTTCTTTGGAGTTTGATGCGAAATTTCGCAGTTCAAACCCACCGCTTTTTTGGATCGATATGACGGCTCTAGTGACTTCGGCAGCTTCGGTCACACTGTCAAAACTATCAACGTAGTCATCCACATAGTGGTGATCGATTATTGCCTTTACGGCCCGTGGATGATCGTTAATGAATTTCACAGCGTTGACATTTTTCACATAATTTGCGGAGCAGGGTGAACAGCTGGCACCAAAAATCATTGATTGCATGATGTACACGTCGATCGGATCATTTCTGTTCTCTCTCCAGAGAAAACGCTGCGAGTTCTGATCTTTAGACTGGATCATCACCTGGTGAAACATTTCTTTTACGTCTCCAGTAATTGCGACGGGACGCAAACGAAAATTATATAGAATGGCCACTAATGGCTTGAGATCATCAGGCCCTTTTAATAAAAAGGAGTTTAAGCAGACATCTTTCACTTTAGCTGCAGCGTCGAACACAAGCCGGATTTTCCCTGGTTTGTTGGGATTTTTAACGCCGAAGTGCGGCAAATACCACGTTCTAGCTGTGTTTATGCCCGCTTCGGCATTGGACAACTTCCTAGCGTAGCCCTTCTCCAAATAGCTGGCAATGATGTTTCTATATGCCGCTGCAAAGTCTGGTTCCTTCTGAAGCTTGATCTCAAGGCTCCAAAGTCTTCGTTTTGCCATGTCGTAACTTGATGGCATCTCAAAGGCATCATCTTTCCACAACAGACCTGTCTGATAGCGTTCATTAATTCTTAATGTGGTGCTTGACAAAATATATAGTGCTCTTTTTTCGGCAGGTGAGACTAATGGCACTGTTGGTTTCTTCACGCCAAACGAATCCATATTAAAGAAATCGTCGACAAGCTGATGTAGGCGCTCATCGTTGTTGCTCTCTGTTCGGCTGCTGTGAAGAACAACTGCGTTGCTAGGATTCTCTTTCGATGTTCTGCCATACACCATCCATCCAAGTTTGGTCTCAACGGCAATAGGTCCAAAGTCATCGACCTCAATGATTCGCATCGGTGTGCCCAGATGACAATTGTCAAGGCCAATGAGAATTTGCGGTATGACACTCTCATATGAAGGTAACATGACATCATCCATGTGACGATATATTGGTTGCAAGTCCTTTTCAGATACTGACTGAGTCGGAAGACTCAAATCGGCGACTGTCTGCACACCCTCCATTAAGTACTGTTCAGCATTCTCCTTGTCAGCACTCACTCGAAGGTTGACCACATAAGAATCCTCATTGATCGTCTCCTTACCAAACCATTTCAGCTTCAAATTCACTGATCGACCACTCAAGTGCAACTTCTTGGCCAACTCTGCACTCAAAATAGTCACCGATGATCCTTCATCGAGAAGAGCGTAAGTTCTAACCGCAGTCCCATCAGCGCCATACAACCTGACTGGCAATACGCGAAAGAGAATTTTGTGGCTCAATTCAGCATCACAGTTGAGCAAAGGCGCTGATTGCTCTGATTTAACGTTCTCTCTCGACGACGACATAGTTTGTTGAGTTTCGTGGAGCGACGTGTGATGAACCTTCGAGCAACTATCGATCCCGCAGGTTTTTCGTGCCTTGCATGACCGCACATTATGACCGAATCGCAGACAACTGAAGCACAACCGGTTTTTCTTCACAAATTCCCATTTGTCTTTTGTGCTCAAATTAGTGTATGTGCTGCAGTCGATCACTGAATGTACCTTCTCTTTGCAATATCTGCATTTATTATTTTTACTATTATTGCTGACAGCTGGTGATGTTGACTGTGCTGAGGCATGAAGAATATTTCTTGCTTTTGCTTTCGGTTCTACTAGTGGTGGCAAATAGCTCGGAGTAACCAAGCATACCAATCTGGCAATAGAAGTCAACCATTCGTCAAAATGTTTAATCGTAGGATATGGCTGCACATAAATACTGTGCTGAGCCCATTCCATTCGCTTACTCATCGGAAGCTTATTGACGAGCTCGTCGATAAGTGTTGGATTGGCCATGTGTTGACGTAAGCCACTTGCTTCTAGAAAGGTTGAGAGGTTCTGCACCTTAGTTGCGAACGGAATTAATAGCTCCAGCTTTCCCTCTGGAATCTGTGCGATCTCTCTCACCTTCATAACTTGGCTACGTAGCAAGCACTCTGGACGGCCATAGCGGAATTCCAATGCAGCCATAACTCGATCTACATTGTCGGGGTGGATTAGTAATGATTCCACGGCTTCTTTGGCATCACCCTTAATGCACTTCTGCAGCCGAAAATTATTTTCAACATTAGTGTAATTGAACATCATCGTGGACTCATGGTAGGCAGTACAAAACATCGGCCACTCTTCTGGCCTTCCATTGAAGTCGGGCAAGTGTTGCAATTTTCTGCCACCTCCGTAATTACTTACACTGTGTGGACTAAGTGAATTTCGTCCTAAAGGCGGCTGCGAAGTAAATCCCGGTAGTGGCTGTGGCAAATGTGTTGCCGGTGCGCACTGTTGTGCAGATGGCTGTGCAAACGGCTGAGTTGCAGTCAGTGGAGTGAGGTATGTTATAATCCTCGGTGTGTGTGTAGAGGTGAATGAACAAGCTGCATGCGCTGCATTCTGGGACGCTTGTGGTGGTAAATTTGGCTGGTACATCGGCGACTGCTGGGAATACGTTGTGGTATATTGTGTCGCTCCGGCACTGGCGCGCATGACAGGTGCTGCAGCTGCTGTAGTTATCGTGACATCGGCGGCGGTAGTGATGATGGGCACTGGCAGTGCGTCAGTGGAAGAAGTAGTGTTCAGTGGTAGCTGGCGGCTGAGCTGTTCTTGCAAGCGCAGGCGTTCTTCTTTTTCAGATGTGGCATTCGCCACGGCGGCTGCAAGTTGTGAACGCAGCTCTTGCATCTCCTTAACTAATGCTTCCATTGCTGTGTCTCTATCTTCTGGCATTACTAATGGATTGTCTTCAGACTCGCTTTCTAAATCGGAGTGTTCAGAAAGTTCTTCAGCAGTTTCTAGATGAAGTTTGGCTATGGACCTCTGAGCAATCAATCGACTACTTCTCCTCGGCATAGAAAATGGCGGCAAATTAGAAGAATTACTTGCTAATTCTTCTTAAAAATTGAAATAAAGTGTCGTGGGGAAAAAGCTCGTCCGGAATATACTCGTATGAATGAAACAACGAATATTCTCGTTTATAGTGTTTATTTCCTGTTGAAGGTGCAAAGTTAGAAAAGAGAGCTAAGATACATATATAAATTCGCTTACAATTTTTAGTAAATTCCCTGGCGCTAGATCGAACTTCTTTCCCAGTCAAACGGCATCCAAAAAAGGGCTCGAAATGGCGTTTTGTGCATCCAGATCCTTATGAAATCTGACTGAGTGCATTCAAAGGGACACGTTCTGTTCGTTTTGGGAAAGGAGTTCGATTTAGCGCTATTCATTTAGAAAGTTTTACATATTTAAAGACATATTTACTAACAGTGGTAATGTTTTTAAAATTTATTCTTTTGATGATCTCAATACTTTAATCATTTAAACTTATTTTTTTTGCTTATTATGTTTGAGTTTAATAATCTAACTGATGACTTTAACTTTTTTACTCCATTTTGCCATTTTGATAATGAATTTTGTTCAAGCGTTTTTCATTGTGAGCAGCGAATTAATGATTTTTTTATAGTACATCAAAACATTCGCAGCCTGCGAAAAAACTTCGATCTCTTTGTATCTCACTTGGAGTCATTTTTAAACAAGCCCGATTTCATTTTCTTATCTGAAATATGGATTTTCGATAATGAGGAGGATTCTTATGAAATACGAGGGTATAAGAGCCACTTTAATTGTAATAACTCCTACGCTGCAGGTGGTATTGTTGTTTATATAAATAACAGGGCTATAAATTATGTAACTGAGTGTGTAAATTTGGATCTTAAGTGTTCAGACATGATAAGAATAAGTTGCACTATTAATACAGAACAGACGGTTATTCTTGGTTGCTACAGACTTCATGATATGAGTAAAGAGAAATTTATTGATGAGCTGCGCTATTTATTAAATGAGGAAAAAGTAAGGAATCTTATTTTAACTGGTGACATTAATCTGGATATCTTGCGCGAATCACCTGCTGCCTTAAGATATCAATCATTAATGTGTGCCAATGGCTTAGAGTCGTGCGTAAATATCCCTACAAGACAAGCCTCCAACACTTGTATTGACCATATTTTCTGTAAGCTTGATTGTAAATCTAAATTGTCTCTCGTTAGTAGCACTGCTGATCTGAGAATTTCTGACCATTCAATGGTTTGTTTATTCTTTCAATCGAATAACGTTCAAAGTAATAAACATGAGCCTTATATCAGTCTAAGAACGTGAACCTCGTTGAGCTTACTAATCACTTAATGCTTGAAAACTGGTCTGAGATATGGACAGCAAATGATCCCAATGAAGCTTTTAATTTATTTTCTAATACCCTTAATACACATGTTGCAAGTTGTACGGTGACAATGCGTAAGAAAAGTAATAAACTAATCAAGCTCAAGCCTTGGATTTCTAACTATCTGTAGCATAATATAAAAAGCAACCTAATAATAATCATCTTCGTAGTGCATATGATAAAATTTGTAAGGAAATTGCTATTGATGTGCCTTTATGCAAAGAAAATTTTTACATTAACAAATTTCAAAAGGTTAAAGGTAATTTAAAAAGGGAATGGGGAATAGTAAATGAGATTTTTAACAGAAACAGTACTAATGATATACCATCTTGTCTTAGGCATGAAAATCAGGATATTATAAATCTAAAGGCAGTAGCTAATAGCTTCAACTTATTTTTTACTAGCGTTGCAAATAAAACAATAACTGAGGCAGGTATAACACCTAGTAATAATAATAGTAGATGTTTATTATTATTATTATTATTATTTATTAATCTTGCATAAATACAAAGAGTAACATATTTAATTTCAGCTTTAGCATCTTAGGCTTTCTGCTGAGATTTTACAAAGATAGATATGTATTATACAGATAGTATACCTATAAATTAAAGTTAAGTACATAAATGGTTTTGGTAATTTAAGTCTTGCTTAAATAATTAATGTTAAAAAATTAGTAAGGTATATATCGAAGATAAATAGTTATAAGTGTTGTAATAAATAAAAAGGAACAAGTATTTACAATACATATATGGAAGGAGAATGGGGAATGGTTGTCAATGCACAATCCCTAGCATTCCCCCACCATTTCATCCCCTACTTTTCGGTAGAGCGAGTTTGGTTAAATTTGATCTTCTAGTCCCAGTATTGACAAAATTTTATAAACATTTCTAATATTAATTTCAGAAGGAATACAGAGTAAGTTTAAAAGCTTATTATTAAATAATGATAAACTAAGATGGTTGATTTTGCTGCAGTCGGAAGTGATGTGTTTGATTGAAAGTGTTTCATTTGTTTGGCAAAGGTGGCAAATCGGAGGAGATTCTTTGTTAATTAAATGGCTATGTGTTAAATAGGTGTGTCCAAGACGAAGCCTTAGAAAGCACCTGTTCATCTTAGTGTTGGTTGTAGTAGGATAAGTTGCTTGAATTCCCTTCGGATTGATTGAAGTGTAGTAGTGGGTGTAGTCATTCCATGCTTTTTCTTTCTTATATTTATAGTGTGTTTTTATGAGTTTTGTCAAATCAGTTGAACTAGGGCGATATTGTTTTAGCATTGCATGCGGGTTGGTAGAGATAGATTTTGCTTCAGAATCTGCTAATTCATTGCCTTTAATTCCAATATGAGCTGGAACCCATGCAAGTTTTATTTTGTCTCCAAGGGAAATTATGTTGTCCCGAATGTCATTAATAATAGGAGAACGCTGTTTCGTGTTGCTTAGAGCTTTGAGAACTGAGAGACTGTCCGTGAAAATAAGTGTTTTTTTCTTTGATTTAAGTGCAAGTTGTGTTGCTTTGCGAATGGCCAAAGATTCGATTGAAAAGATGGAAAAAATAGTCGAAATTTTTTCGGCGCACAGAAGTACCCCATTGTTGTTGACAATAGCCATCCCTGAACCATCCTTGTATTTGGAACCATCAGTGTATAGGATATTCCAACGGTCTATGGGGAAGGGGCCCCCGCCCAATTATCAAGGCTTCGCCCTTTAATGACGTTGTCTAATAATGAACGGGGGCAGAGCAAAGTACTGGTCTTATCGTAAACATCTTCAGATGACGCTACCGAAGGTTGCTACGATTTGATCAGTCACAAGCTGCCGGTCATAGGTCTTGTTGGCGGCTGGACCACCGGTAGTCCCTACCAGGACTTAAATCACGGTATCATGGGAGTCAGGAGCCCCCCGGATCTCGGTCCGGGCCTGACTTGTTAGAGGTAGGCCCCCTTGTGGGAGCGTCATGGTGGCTGTGGTTTAAACCCAAAATCGCGGGTAAGAGTCTTCCTATGGTTTTCCTTGGTTTTCCTTTTGGTTTTCCTTGGTTTTCCTTGGTTGACTCAATGTGGAGTTGCAATAAGTGCTGGGTGCTGTGACCCTAAGAACAGTAAGAGGTTTTAGGTCGGCCTCGACTCATACCAAGGGTGGAACTTGTGCCGGCAACACAGTTCCGAATTGGTATCAAAAATGAATTATCATTGTGAGCGATGGCAAGGCGTATCCTTGCTCCCATGGATGTATGGGCATCCCGTAAGTTTAAGCCCACGCGGCAGGCACTTACGTTAAAAACAAGAGGCATCTATGGGGAAGGTGTTTAACAGCTCGTTGAAAAGTTGGGCATAAACTTCATTGGGAGTTACGTCTTTTGGGTTCTTGGATAGGCTTAAGTTGATTGAATCAGGTGGAAGGAGCCAAGGAGGGTGTTTTTCAATGTCTAGACTCTTAACATTTGGACTAAGTCCTAAATGATTCGCAAAAGATAGTGCGTTATACAAAGTTGATGGTCGTTTAGGAGTTTTTTTCCTAGTCAGAATTTTGGCAGCGTCCTTATGGATAGGAGAACTGAATGATGCACAGATCTTAGGAATAAGTAGGGATGTTAAAATTTCTTTCCGTTCTTCGATAGTAGAAAAACCTCCTTCGGCCATTAGATTTAAAATTGGCGTTGTTTTAAAAGCTCTCAAGGATGCTCTTACAGCTGCGTTGTACGAAGGGTGGAGAAGTTTAAGGTTTGATTTTGCGCACTTTCCAAATATCACCAATCCATATTCAATTTTTGATAATAAAATTAGCTTAGTAATGTTAATAAGAGTGTTTGAATGAGCATAACTATATTTAGATGACAAGTATCTTATAATGTTTAATCTGGAGACTACTTTTTTTTTTAACTCTAAGCAATGATTCTTAAAAGAAAACTTACTATCGAATAATATCCCTAGAATGTTTAAATTGATTACATTTTCTACATTTATGTTATTGAGATTTATACTGAGACTAGGACATTTTATTTTCCTGCAAATATGCAGATGCTTGTTTTTGTTTGTAGATAATAAGGCTCCTGATTGAGTACTCCAACTATAAATTTGGTTTAATATTTCATTGAAAATGATCCGAGTTCGGTTTAAGTCATTGCATTTAGTCATTAAATAAAGATCATCCGCGTATAACGAGTGATCGATATTTTTGAATTTAGTGATAATTTCGCTTAAATCGTCATAGGCGATGATGAAGAGGACCACCGAGAGTGGTGATCCTTGAGGAATGCCGTTTTTTAAACTATGGATGTTTGAGATTGCGTTATTAACTTTCGATCTGAATTTTCTGTTAGAAAGAAATGATTTTATAAAACCGTATATTTTTGGACCGATGTTCCATTTAATTAGTTTGTTTAATATCACGTGAATGCCAATCCGTTCAAAAGCTTTCTCAAAATCTATAGAGACTATAGATACATGATTTTTGCAAGATAGAGCTGATGAGATGAACTCATCAATGTGTAGGAGGGAGTCTAAAGTGCTACGACCGTGTTTGAAAGCAACTTGATTAAAGTTAATAAATTTCTGGCTTTCAATGTACCAAAGCAGTCTTTTTGAAATAATTTTCGCCAAGAGCTTGCTGATACAGGGAAGTAGTGAGATAGGTCTGTAGTTGCTAGAATTAGTTAAGTTTTTATTTGTTTTAGGGATTGGGACTATGGTGGCAGTTTTCCATGTTTGGGGTATTGTTCCTTGGTCGAAAATCGAATTAAATAAGGTTAATATACGTTTCTTAATTTTAAGAGGTGCATTTATAATCATGGGATAGGAAATTCTATCATAGCCAGGGGTTTTGCCTTTCACGGAGCTTAGACAGTTTTCAAATTCAACAAAGTTGATTGGCAATTCGATGAGTTCTGCCGATTTAGATGGTTCGAAGAGAATGTCATTGCTATCTAATGATAAGTATTTGGAGTCACAAAATTGGGTAGAAAAGTTGGAGTCATTTGAATAGGCTGACCAATTTTCGGCGAAATGTTCAGCAATTTTAAGAGGTTCAGTTAGAATTTCGGAGCCTGTATTAATTGTTTTAATCGAAAGAGGAGAGTAATTACCTGTCAATGTCCTGATACCAGACCAGATTTTTTTGCATGATGTGTCAGGGTTCAGATTAGATGTAAAAGTTTGGAAGCTGTTTTTTTTGGACTCTTTGGCTTTCCTACGAAATTGTGCATTTGCCTTTCGGTATTTAATGAGATTTGTGTCATTTGGGTATTTTTTAAAAGTTCTGAATAAGAGCTGCTTTTTATTTCTCAGTTCGGCAATTTCGGCGTTCCACCAAGGAACTATTAATTTTAATGGAGTATGTTTTGCTTGTGGAATGGCTATATTTGCCGCATACCGGATGCCTTTGATTATTATAGCGGCTTCTTGGTTAATATTAGAGGATTGAGGATGGCTATTGAAATATTCGACCACATTAAATTGAAATCGATCCCAATTAGCCAGATCAGTATAGAACTTTGGAGTAGGTCTTGATTGGGTGATTTGACTGCCGAGGTAGATGCAATTGATTATAGGGAAGTGATCACTCCCGTGTAAAAATTCATCTATGTTCCAAGTTGTGGATGGGAGTAATTGTGGAGAAACAAGCGTAAGATCTATATGGGTTAAACTGTTATGCGTGGATAAGTGAGTCGGACTACCGTCGTTTAAAATGCAAAGGTCGGAGTTGGCTAAGAAAGATTCTATTTCTTTACCTCTAGCATTTACTGTAGGGGAACCCCAGAGAGGGCTCCATGAGTTGAAATCCCCTGTAATAATTACTGGTTGACTCACTGACTTTATTATGTTTTCCAAATCAGAAGAAGAAAAGGGTTGGGTTGGGTGGATGTATAGTGACAAAACTGTAAACTTAGGCTTTAATTGGATTTCTATTGCAATAACGGAGATATTAGAAGTAATTCGGATAATATTATGTGGAAATGATTTGTGGACCAGGATTCCTGTACCTTGTTTTGCAGTTGTTATTGTGTTTAAATTATGGAAGTATGGTTCATATTCTTTTGGGGCTGTTACTTGTGAGTTGTTATGAACATGGGTTTCTTGGAGGCAAACGACTGCCGGCTTGTGTTCATTTATCAATAGTAACAGTTCAGGATAGTTGTTTAAATATCCATTAAGATTCCATTGAAGAATCTTAACGATTGATTTTTGAGATGGAGAGGATTTTTGTGCGGTATATGTAGGACTATACGGCGAAAAACCTGTAGATGCTAAGTTTGTCGGATGGGTTGGTTGACTCTGTCGTTCCAATGCTGAGTCCCCCAAATTCTTTATGGAATTTGGACGTGTCGACCTCGAAATGACAGAGTCGTAATTAGGAATTCCAATATTGTGACTAGATGTCTCCATCATAGTCATTGTCGGAGCTATTATCATTTAGGTCATTAGTTGGTAAAGGAGTGTGACGAATAGATGAATTGACTATACTACTCGTAGTTTTGGTTTTTTGATTCTGAGTGTTGTTTTTGTAGGTGCCTAAGTTGAAAGAAGAAGTTTGAGTTATTGAGTTTGAGTGATTTGCAGTAAAGTGTAGTTGTGAAGGAGGGATTGTATGAGAGGGGATATTCTTTACAATTGAGTGACATGTGTTTGAGTTGGATTGCTGAATTGAGGTAGGTATTGTGATGTTAGGTATAGTACGGCAGGGAATAGTAAGGGGGTCATTGGATTGACTTGATGCTATGTTGGAATTGGTTTCACTAGGATTTGTTTTACAAGGCAATTTATTTTTGTTGACAACGGGAGGGAAGGGAGGAGGATTTTTATTTGAAATATTAAGCGAAGTTGGCTCAATTGCTTGTCGGGCAATTGATGAATAAGAGGAAGAAGATGATGGGAGGATAGGTATTGGGCATTGTTCACTGTATATTTTCTTCGCTTCAGCCATACTGCATTTTTTCATAGTTTTAATTTTTAGCGTTTCTTTTGCTTGAATATAGCGTTTGCATTGTTTAGAGGAGGAGGGATGATCTTCTGAACAGTTAGCGCATGAAGTACGAACGCACTTTTCGGCGGAATGAGGAGGAAGGTTGCAGTTGTCACACGTTTGATCACTTGTACATCTTTTTTTGGTATGGCCAAGTTTCTGGCAATTTTTGCAACGCATAGGGTTCGGGTAATATTCTGCCACTTTAAAGTTATACCAACCCACGTTAACAGAAGTGGGAGGACGGAAAAGGTCAAAAGTGAAGAGTGTCAATCCGGTAAATCTTTGTACATGGTTCACGGTTTTCGAAAATTTGAAGACATTAGTGACACCTTGATCTTTCATTTCCTCAATTATTTCACTTTCTGGAACATTTATTAAGCAGGGTGCATACACAGTGCCCTTCGATGAGTTTAGCTGGTTGTGTAGAGTAACAGTTATTGGACAAAGATTAGCCAGGGAAGTTTTAGTTAGAAATAGATTCGCTATGCGTGTGGATTTGACAAGTATTAATAAATTACCGTCGCGAAGTTGTGTAATTGATTCGTAGCTCGTACTGATGCCATCAATGGCCTTCTTTAAAAGAAACACACTGATGGAGGATAGGGGCTTTTGTGGGTCTGTGGGGGATATAATTATATATTTAGGATTTGACGAATTAAGTTGTGAAGGAAGCTCAAATTTATTTTCAATGGCAGAGTAGGAGATCTTTTTCTTCTTTTTTTTTGGAGAGTCAGATTTAAGATTAAATACCTCAAATCGGTTGCCCGAGCGCACTTGTGGCCCAGAGGCCATGTTCAAACTGGTTTTCACTGCTTGTTTGTTTTAATTTACACAGTTACCGGCAAAAAGATAATGGAAAAGGGAAAGAGAAGAGAAGAGACCTAGGGTGTAAGGTAAAAAACACAGTATCAATTAGCGGAGAGATAAAGCGAAATAAAAAACGATGTTATCGGCTCGGATATCAGTCGGTGACTGCGTCAGATGAGTAGATGTTTGCTTGAGTGTTCTAACAGGGAAAGATCAGAGCCTCATAGCTTTTTTTATGAATCAATTTCATCAATTGAGGTCTATAAAACGATTATGTCTCTGAACAACTCGACCTCCATTACGCATAGATCTTATTCTAATGCATTTATTAAGAGCATCGCATTTTATATTGTAGATATTTTGGCTTATATCTTTAACAAAAGTATCTTATGTGGTATATTTCCTGAAATGCTTAAAATTGCTGAAGTTATACCTATATTCAAAAAAGGTGACAAAAAGTACTCAACAATTATCGGCCTATTTCTCTTCTCCCAGTTTTTTCTAAAGTTTTCGAAAAATTAATCAAAAAAAAGAATGTTGTCCTATCTTGATGGTATCTCATTCTTTAACGATAGACAATATGGATTCCGAGCTGGAAAATCTACTGAGGATGCACTTCTTAACTTCAGCAGTTCAATTTATGGAAGCATCAATAGCAAGAAAGTTACTGCAGCTCTTTTCGTGGATATAACGAAGGCTTTTGATACTGTTGATCATAAAATCTTGTTGAATATATTGAATAAAACTGGATTTAGGGGATTTGTTCTTAAATGGATTGAGTCCTATCTCACCAACAGGAAACAAATGGTTCGAATAGGAACTATGTTTAGTGAGTGCTGCGATATTACAGTTGGTGTTCCTCAGGGATCTGTTCTGGGACCTATATTCTTTCTAGTTTTCATTAACTCAATTTTTACTCTTAATATGAAAGGAAAACTTACAGGGTTTGCTGATGATATAGGTTGTTCATATTCCAGCAACTCTTGGTTAGAAATGTTACGACATTGGTTCCGTGTGCACAAGCTAGTTATTAGTGACAAAACAAAAATTATGTATTTTAACACTTCTTTGCATTTAGAACTTCCAGTTTTTACATTTCATAGTGCGTACTGCAATAATATGTTGATAAACTCTGACAATTGCTGTGAATCGCTTTCCGAAAGCTCTTGTACATATAAAACTTCCATAGATTGCCTAGCTAGGTGTTTTGTCATTGGTAACGTACAGGTCTTTAAGTATCTAGGACTCGAGTTCGATAGCAGGTTAAATTGGAATGCTCACACTACTTCCTTAAGGAAATACCTGCTGAAAACAACCAGAACCCTTTACCATTTGGGACTTTTTTGCTCAAAAAAACTTTTACAAACGTTTTATTATGGTCTGGTTCAATCCAAATTGCAATATGGTTTAACTTGCTGGGGCGGAACGCACAAAAACAAAATGCAACCTTTGCTTGTTTTACAAAAATATGTGCTGAGAATTATCTGGAAAAAAAGGCGCCATGAACATAGTTTCCCACTCTTTACACATTCTTTTATATTGCCTCTAAAGCATCTTTATTTCTATAAAGTATTAAAAATCTTTTTCTTAAGAAGCGGATACTCATTAAATCATGATCCGAATACCTATGGTCTTCACAGCTCTTCTATGAATCTTGCTTTCATTCCTTCACACAATACTCATCTCTTCTTAAGTTATTACTCTTCTGTAGCTCCTCGTATCTTTAATAAACTACCCATTGAAATAAGGCGCTCTAGTAATTTATTTTCCTTTAATAAAGCGGTCAAGAAGTGGCTGTTTAATTTTGACCTCAATGAGATTGATAATCTGTCGAAGTTAATTATTTAGTAGCATCTACTAGTACTTACATCTAATTATTATGAATTTTTTCTTTTCTCTCCACCACACAATATATTTTTTCTTTGTTTTTTAATCTAAAATTTTCTATATTGTTATTGTCTGACTCAATTCATTCGGCACTAGTTTTATTAACTATAGAATGTATTTATTTATTCATTCACTGATGAAAAACACTTAATATTTGTACAGTACTTGAATTTATGTAATTGCCTTTATGTTAAACTTAAGTTTGTTAATTGAAATCCACTCATAAAACCTTCTTACAAATTTAAGTGCATATATAGGTGTTATGAAATTTGTAAAATGGGCTTAAATGAATGAATGAATAAAAATGAAATGAAAAAAAAAAATTGTTCACGTTCAAAATTATTTCCGTTTCCGGAGTTTTCCTATTAAGTATTTCATCAACAACACGCCATTCTTTTTTGGGATTGCCAAGACTTGTTGTTATCTTTCTACGATAATAAGTATCTCTGTGAAAAGGGGTATCAATCTTAAGTTCATTATTTAGTTTTTTATAATTTTGTTTGAGTCTGGAATTATACGGATGTTTTTTAACTAGAATACCAAGTTTATATTTCTTCCTTACTTTTTTCAGAAGTGTGGACGTCATCCAAGGCTTAATACAGCTATTACTCCTATTTCTGTATCTCATAATTTGTTTGATATTCGAAATATGATTCATTAACTTATTTAAGAAAATGTCAAAGGCTGACGACGGATCAGACGTGGAAAAAACATCATCCCAAAATTCAAAATTCAAACTAGTTCTTAGAATATTGTAATTTATTTTGTCAAAAATGTTGGGCACAGTTGATTCAGCTCGAAGAATATTAGTATTTATGAATTGAATACTTGTTAAGCAATGGTCTGGTACTTGGAGATCAAATAATGTAGTTTTAAACACGGTTTTATTATTGCGATGAACCCTAACAAATATGTGGTATAAGCACAAATTAAAACGGGTAGGTTGATTCAGCAAAGAATCGAAACCGAACACAGATAGCGTCGTTGAGAAATTATCAACATCAATTGAGTGAGACAATATATTAATGTTAAAATTCTTACGAATACTGCGAATGTTCTGGTGGATTACTGAGAAACCAGAAAATTGTTCATTAATTGAATGATCTATAAAATAGGAATTGAAATGATGGGAATGAAAAGTGAAGTTAACATCAATATTATTATAGCTAGGAGAAGAAATACAAAAAGAATTAACAAAACTGAAAATTACTTTCTTATTTCCTCAACATTTTGCAAATCCTCAAATGAATATGTTTTTATGACGTTTTACCTTCTTTTACGCAAACGAGAACGGTCGAATTCCTTACCCAAACAAATTTGCATTTGTTCAAACGTTTGAGTTCCATCATTCATGAAAATCTTATTGCTAGCGTCCGATTTTGTGCGGTCTCCACTGTCGCTGTAGAACGTATTTGAGATTTTCTTTCGATGCAATCGCATTTTCTTCATTACATCGTTTTTCTGCTCCAGTGATGAGAACTTAATGCACACATAATGCTGTTCTTCTTATTGTGTCCAACTATAGCTCTTTTCACAAATCATGACGGTAAATCGGTGTCCAGATATTTTTTCTTTGGTTCACTACTGTTATGGAGCCAACGGGATAAAATTCTTCTTTTTAGCAAATAATTTTTAAAATGTCGAAAATATATGTTGTTGAAGGTCCGGTACCATCGCATATTTCCTCACACGCTGCTCGACAATTTTGAAAATAAAAATCCGACACAGGCTTCACACTTCGCTCATCGTTGGCTATTTTCGGCCTTTATGTGCGTGGGACGTCCCTTATGTTTTCGTGGTCTTCACGAAAACTGCTGGGACTACACGAAAGGGTGACCACTCTTCAAGTCTTTAACTCCAACTGTGGCAATTGTTATCAAGATTGAATGGTCCACTAATCAGTGCTGCCAATATGCGTAAATAGCATACAAAAATGATAGCAGCACGTCAAACACTTCGTAATCCGCTTCTAAATCATTTTTGAAGTATCTCCTTAAACTGGAAGAATAAACTGCAACTCTAGAAATCTTCCACGAATTACTGATATAATTAAGAGCGTGCAGTAAAACAGAAGCGAGTAAATTCGAAATCATCTTCGGACATCATTTAAAAATCGTTTCATTCAATCCAATGCAAATTCGAAAAGTAAACCAACGCTCATAATCGACCTCAAATTGCTCACTGAATCGAGTAATTGGCTTAATCAAAAATCCATAACTTCTATATGTATGATATGTACGAGTATAGTGTAGTTTGCGAAACTGTTGTCGGACTCGCGTTTGCAGTTCATTGCGGTAAGCGTATTTTCAAATGTTTCAATCCAATTAGCGAATTCGACTCGTACTACTACTGCTACGTGTTCAGAGCTAAATGTCTGAATTTAGATTCGTCTCTTTGGGATACGCTCAGGTTAAAAACTAATTAATTGCCAAGTAACCCTGTTAAGTGGCGAATTCAGCTCCGAGTGTTACTATGCCCACTAAAACAATGCAAAACATCATTAACGCATTATGCTGCCTTGTATTTGTGTATACAAGTGTGCACATGAGTAGCTAGGTAGATATTCGTATTCGTATTCGTATTGCGACATTTAACTACGAATTGCTTGATCCAGTAATTACGAAACAACTATTGTACAATTTACAAGCTGGCTAACTACTGTGTACCAATTAAAATCAACTCACACCGGGACCGCATTGTAAACGTAACATATATCTGTGTGCGAGTGTGAACGTGATATGTGTCCACCGTGTATCGTTAACCAACCCACCGGATATGGCTGCATTATACACACATTACCATGGCCGCAGAGCAGAAAATTCATAATCTAATGTAATTGCGATTTTATTCGCGATGAGTTTCTTTTATTTTTATCCTGCAGTCCTGTGCTCTTTGTTGTGGGTGTTCTGCTGGTAGTGTCCCTGTAGTATCATGGTATCCAAGGTTTCTCTAGCTCTATCTGCGTCTGATTTACGGGAAAGATGTATATAAAAAAAAGTAAAACAAGAGAACTTAGAATCACACGTTCAAACAAAACAAATGTCTGGGAAGCACAGAGTGTGCACTTGGGGAAGGACACTCTTATTCGTTTTGCCACTTGTAGTCGCAGTTGTACGTATGTGAGAAAGGACTAACATAAAGTGGAACGTATCCACATTAGAATTACGTAGGACCACAACAGCGAAGTGAAAATGTGTTTGCATGTTAACGGCAGTCATGGTAAGTTGTGTGGATACCCTGCAACAGCCAGTACTACTCGTACGTAACAGCAGCCGTAGCAAAATTCCGCTTTCAATTGTCCTTACTTCCTTCCTTTGAACATTCACATACCAACACATAAACATATATGATGTGGGCGACTTGTAAGGTGCCAACGGAGGACACAAATGGTATGTATGAGTAGGTACAGCAGTGTTGAACAGTGCAATAAGAGCAGCAGCTAACCATTCAAGCGGTGCGTTGGAATGAAAATGAAAAGGATCATCGAGTTGTTGTAACACCAGCCAGCATCATTATCACATTTACCACTGCCGTTACTACCACTTTCGAAAAGATGCCGTGTGTGTGTGAACGCATTAATTCGTCCATCCATTGTGTGCAAACTGATTCAGTCATCCGTGTTCCCACATGTATGGTAAATGGTTGTGTGCTAGGCAAAGTTACCTCGGATAAAAGTTCTTTTCGCTACCACGTTTAACCATTACGAAGCTCACCCTTTAAGGGCCCTCATTCAGGAAGAACTATCGATTTCGGGGGCTAATGAAATACCAAGGGACAGAGGAAAGTTTGTGGTTTTATCCTTTGGTGCACTCAGGGAATCATTTTCTAAGCAACAGATCAGGATTGTATATGGATATTTCATGGCATCGTTCAATTGTGCTTCCTTCATCGGATAAAAATTTAAGAGGAAGACACCCTGGAGAATTACTCTTCAACTTTTGAGAGCCGAGTCTACGTTTTACCACACCATATTCGTAAGTGCGAATTCTGCAATGGCGAGGCTGCAACAAAACCTCGAACAAATGGTTTTAAAGAGAATAAGTGTTAAGCATGCATTTAAAAGCCTATTATGTGACGTTTTTAATGCCTTCCAGACACAGTCATGATTTCATTGGAGAAATTCAAAAAAATCATCACAGTGTACCAGAAGATTTAAGAAAAAGAATACAGGATCTGACGAGAAAAGTGAAAGGATCTCAATTGATCCATAAGGAGGAAAATATAATTCATTGCTAATGTGTTATGTACTACTATAATTCTGTTCCGAACCGATAACAGGAATTCGAGAATCTACAGCCTATGACCTAAAATGAAAACCGAGAACCGTTAACTGAGAAGCGTGAACCGAGAAGGGACAGCTCAAAATTGAAAACCGAGAACCAAGAATTGTGAATGAAGAACCGAGAACCGAAAACCAATAACTGGGAACCGAGAACTGAGAACCGAGAATTCCAACCAAGAACCGAAACTTGAGAACCGAAAACCGAGAACCAAGAACCGAGAAACGTGAGTGAAGTACCGACCACCGATAACTGGGAACCGAGAACCAAGAACTTAGAACTGACAACTGGGAATCTATAATCGGAAACCAAAAAACGAGCACTGATGACTGAGAACCGTTAATCGAAAACCGAGAACTGAGAACTGACAACCTAGAATCCAAAACCAGAACCGAGAACCGAGAACAGAGAACCGAGAACCGAGAACCGAGAACCCAGAACCGAGAGCTGATAACCGAGAACCCAGAACCGAGAACTGAGAACCGAGAACCGAGAACCGAGAACCGAGAACCGAGAACCGAGAACCGAGAACCGAGAACCGAGAACCGAGAACCGAGAACCGAGAACCGAGAACCGAGAACCGAGAACCGAGAACCGAGAACCGAGAACCGAGAACCGAGAACCGAGAACCGAGAACCGAGAACCGAGAACCGAGAACCGAGAACCGAGAACCGAGAACCGAGAACCGAGAACCGAGAACCGAGAACCGAGAACCGAGAACCGAGAACCGAGAACCGAGAACCGAGAACCGAGAACCGAGAACCGAGAACCGAGAACCGAGAACCGAGAACTAAGAACCGAGAACCGAGAACCGAAAATCGAGAACCGAGAATAGAAACGAGAACCAAGAACCAAGAACCGAGAACCGTGAGTGAAGAACCGACCACCGATAACTGGGAACCGAGAACCAAGGACTGTGAATTGACAACCGGGAATCCAGAATCGGAACCTAAAAACCGAGCACTAATGTCTGAGTACCGTCAACCGAAAAACGAGGACTGAGAAATGACAACCGAGAACCCAAAACCAGAACCGAGAACCAAGAACCGTGGATGAAGAACCGATAACTGGGAACAGGGAACTGAGAATTTACAATCCAGAACCGTGAATCGAGAATCTGCCGAAACCCGAGAACTGACAACCGAGAAAAAAGAACCAAAATCCGAGAACCGAGAACCGAGAACCGAGAACAGTGAACCGAGAACTAAGAATTGACAACATAGACTTTAGAAACGAGAAACGAGAACCGGGAACTAACAACCAAGAGCCAAGATCCGTGAGTGAAGAACCGAGAACAGACAACGGATAACTGGGACGGGAACCGAGAACCAAGAACTGTGAATTGACAACAGGGAAGATAGAATCAGAAACCAAAAACCGAGGACCGATGACTGAGAACCGTGAATCGAAAACGGAAAATTCGGAATTGACAACCTAGAATCCAGAAACGAGAACCAAGAACCGTGAATGAAGAACCGAGAACCAACATCCGATAACTGGGAACCAAGAACTGAGAATTGACAACCGAGAAACTAGAATCTAGAAACGTGAACCGGGAACCGTGAAGCAAGAACCGACAATGGATAGCCGAGAACCGAGAACCAAGAATGGAGATCTGAGAACCGATAACCAAGAGCTGTGAACCGAGAACAGAGAACCTAGCAGATCGTAATCGCATAATCGCCCCCGCACAACGTTTTATCTAGGATTCTTTGATGAATTCGTGAAAAACTGCAGGGAATAAAAAAATCAGGGAAGGGAATAATAAAATCAGACAAAGGGAATGCCGATGGCACTGAAAACTTGTTTTAATAAAGACAGTACCGAGAATCATTCTACTATTGGTCAGAGATCGGTATCATATTACCACACTTTGTAAAGAAATCCGCAAGGGTGGGCTAAAGATTCACGGGTGCACTCTGACTGCTGGCTAGTCACTGTTCAAAATACCTCACCAGTTGAGTACATTGTTTCCGATTGTAGTTTTGTCCGGAACCCATAAAGAAAGGTGTATATTTCAGAAAGTTTATTTTATTAGACCAAGGTCTTGACGTCTACACCCTAGAAGACCAAATAAAGCCGAAGCATCACCCACTATTATTCTTTCACGATTTCTGGAAATTATGGATTTAAATGGCTTTATGGGAACAAATCTAAAGGCATCACTTGGTAGTAAATCCTATTAACCTTTAGATAAACACTGAAAAAAAGGCAGGGCATCTATTTTTACAAAATGTAAAAGTATAAGCTATCGTCGGTAATTTTAATGGTACTTAAGAGAAACCCACTATTTCTATGCCATCAACTGTGGATATCTAATTAGTCCTTTAAGGACTTAACTGGTAAAACTTTATCATATCTCTGAAAGATTGAATATCCGAATCATTTCTTCATTTTAGAGTCCTTAACTTGCAAGTGATTGCAACCATCAAAACAACAGGTCTGTCATGTAAAGGCATCAGCATTCCAGTGCAATTGATCGCCACGATACAGAAAATTCATATAGATGTGCAGTTTAAATCCAGCAGCCTATGTAGCTATGTTTCAGGGCTCTCAAAACTCAGCAGTCAATTAAGAGTCACATTATCTGTACAAACCAAAACTTTCTTCAGAATAGAAAGCGTGAAAGCATTCCACTGGTTTAATTAGATTAAGTAATTCCTTCTCGTAATTCTTGAAATAAGCTCTCACAATATTGTACATATAAGACACTAACTTGTGTCCATGTCCGAAAGAAATTCGAAGTCGACTCAGTTTTTTGTTTAATTTAAAATGCTTTCACATTGCTTATTGCATAGAGACAAGGGATACGTCGTTCTCCTTCAGATTCTGAAAAGGGCCTGTAACTTGGAAAAAGTTTGACACATATGTCGGTATTATTTCACCAAAGTCTCGCAAATCTTTTAACTCGCACGGTTGAGACAAAGTTAATATCGCATTTATTTTGTTTCATTGCAGTCATTCAAGAAACATGCCCGAAAGAGGAAAATTCCCTCCGAAATTTAATTCAATAAAACCGAATGAAGAAGTTGTTCAACATGCCCTCAGGGCTTTTGCCATCAACCAGGACATCGCCCAATCATACGTTCCAAGTCCCGAGTGGGTATCCATAAAGAATTTTTACCATAAGTTGTGGATGCATAAGCCATGCTGAAATCCTTTTTTTTTGTAAGTTCCATAATCGTCCTTGGTAACAACTGAAGTTTTGTGTTTATCGAGAGGTTCCATCTCAATCAGTTTATAACCAGATTAGCCGACAAAAGTGTTAAACCAGGTGGAACAGCTACCAGTATACCTCACCGTCCATTATTCGACACAAAAAGCACTTTTTACTTGTGATCGTATTTTAATACTCAGAACCCTCTGTGGCAGAGTGCGTGACGTTTTGATTCCCAGGGTATACACTCACACAAACAGAAAAATCAATTGCTAAAGTCAAGACTCTTTATATATTGGGATAAAATATTCCTTCAACTATTTTTCAGAACTCTTCTTGCTTAGAGAGTGGGTGTCTGCAAGATGGCTGAAATAGTCCTGCACACTCGATACATATTCAGCATTTACTCACATTTTGTCGTTTGATGTTATCAGAAGATTTATGAAACACATCTGCATACTTCTTAAAGAACAACTTCAGCTCAACGCTTTCGACTTAGTTGAGGTTTTACGGAGATATTACACAAAGTCCCTCCCAATGAACTGAGGTCATAACCTAAGGTGACGGCTGTCAAATGCATATCAGTTCATCATTCCAAGGGATTTGTCCAATTTCTCGAATTAATGTGGCCCTATTATGTTGCGACGTGAACACATGTATTACGATTGCGAACTATTGCCGCTGTCACATCGCTGGGCGCTTGAGCGTGATAGTGATTGAAGCCGTGTCTATCCATTGTCACTTATTTCCCAAGGCATAGCAATCTAAATCCTGTTTATCTTCTTCTCTGACTCGAAACACCTATGTAATGGGCTGAAACTGAAGCCAATTCATCAGAAAGCGTTCTGCGCTGAAGCTAACATTTCTTGACCATGCATCACTATTAATTGATCTCGTACACATTTCGACATGTCAACATGTCTTAAATTCTGGGAAACGACCTAACTGGTCGTTCACGTATCACGTATGTGATATTACATTTGACAAGGGGTGTCCCTCTACGAGTATAACCATCCTTCAGCAGGCTTTTAGAAGAAATGCGCAGAACTGCATATAGGCTGTGGGAGTACTTTTTTATACGTTAACAGTTTTATAAGGAACAAAAACTTAAGCTTACTTATCCTCGATAACTTGTTTTTCGTTTCCATTACAACCTCTCAATTCACATGAATCTTAAGTTTCCTACCTTCCGAGAAAAAGAAACTGCAAACTTCTTTATCCAAATTGATGAGTTTACACTAACCCACCAACTGTTACAAATGTCAACTAGTTGAGAGTCATTTGTTTGATTCGTATAACAGCGATCAATTTCATGGCAGTAGTGCATCGATTCAAAATGTTGAGTCAACCAAAACCCTACTCCGATAACAGGAGACCAAATGTTTTTTTCTTTTAGCTTTTTCCCGCCCATAATCCAGAACTGTACGGTCAACTCAGAAACTCTCAGGAGAACACATCAACGACAAGATTACCAACAACAACCGACAGGACTTGTAGTCTGGGTGAAAAAAAAAAAAAAAAATCAAAAGCAAAAACCATAAACTCTGAAAGAAGAATGAGCTTCCCACGAAAGCAATCCCAAAAGACCAGGAATGGATTGCTTGTAAACCAGGAAAAAGTTTTTCACCAAGGATACGACTACAACACAGGCCCATATAATGCAATATGACATAACCATAAAGTTCTGACTTTTCTGAAAGACAGTAGAAACAAAGATGAACTCACCTAGGCGCATGAAAAACTGCACAAAAAAACTTTTCCACTTTGACTTTGACAAAACAGGAAAATATTGTCCTGAAATCTTTGCCCCCGTACGGTTGTACTTCTCGGATAAACGTACACATAGTCCCACTCAAGCCACTGTAAATATTCCGACAACGAAAACGACGGCGATGACAACAAAACTTTGCCATATTTTGTACTAGTGTGTACGTCATGATATCGTAGTTGCGGCAACTTGTTCTGTCGTTCGTCCCCGTCGAGAAGGGAATTATTGTCACAATCTGCTAGGGATTCAAATAAACATCACATCGCTACACCCGAGCACAAGAATTCAGAGGCGCACACTTTTACAGGCGAACCAACGAAAATAAGAAAAGAAAATTGGGTTTTAGCGAAAAGTTCACAGGTAACTGAATACAGAATATAGAGGCAATAAATAACGGGGAAAAAAAATCAAGAACAGAAAAATATTCCATTTATACAGGATGTGTCGCAGGACGGAAACCATCTTAAAGAAAAGGCTTATGCGCTCGAAATGCGACATTTTACATCGGCCACCAAAGACAAAGCATGATAAAACAGTTGATTCGATTTATGGGATTAAGTAGGATGGGTGCAAAGAATTTAATAAAAAAAAGAAGGAGGATAAGGGAAAACTCGGCCATAAGGAGTCTATCTTCCTTCTATTTAAAATCTATAGTGGACCTACAGGGAAATCTCTTGAATAAAATCTGTGTGCCATCTGGGTCAAGGATCAGAAACTAATTTGCAAGAGATTGTTTCAAGTATTCAGAGTAAGCAGTGATAAGTGAACGCGTATATTCAAGCGCTTGAGATCAAATGTAAGACTTTTTGCATACTCGTATACGAAGAACTATAGATTTCCAGCCTGATCTGAAAATCTTGTGTTTCCGTTAGGTTGGAAATCGCCTGGCAGTTTTCAAAGTAAAGAATTCGGGTTTATTTTCCATAGTAACACCCAGATAATTAGCCATTTTTGGAGACCGATAAGGATGTCTTTAGCACTAGGTGAATCAGTCTAGCTTAATTTCTTCTCCTGTTTGTATTTTTCAACCAATACGAGTATAGTGCTTCGGGCTACCGGTAAAGCCAAGAAAAACTCACAAAAGCCGAACTAAGCAGTTGGTGGTTAAAGACTCGTGTAACGATCTACCACTTGGGATTTGACGGAATAGCAACAGCAGAACCTGGTGGCTGCTCAGCTGGGAAGGGTTCTGCGAAAGAGATATGTATTCGTAGATCGATAAAAATAATTTATTTTTAGTCGCCATGCACTTTCCTGGATTGCGATTTCTCTTTGGTTCGACTAACATTTCCTGTTACAATCACCCCCTGTGTTTGCATCTAGTCCGAATGCAGTACCAGTCCTTTCCAAAAGATAAACAAAAATAAAAAAACATGTATTCGCCAACAAAATATAGCCTTAAACCGCGTTTGAACCCGATCTTAAATCTGTCCATACCACAACTCTAAAAAATGGTGCTTCCCCTCTGGTCCAGATGGTTTCCCTGCCATTGTTCTAAAGCCCTTCACTGCTCTTTTCCATCTTTCAATTGCTCAAGGTATTTTCCCTAAACTGTGGAAAGACTCATTTATCATTTCCATCGACAAAAAGGGGTGTAAGGGTGATGTGTCAAATTACTCCTCAAACTAGGTTTTTACCGTGATTTACTGTTACAGTTGCAGGTGACACTTCCACGAAAAACAAGAACATAATATAAAACAAAAGCAAAATTGTAATGCAAAGGCGACCGTCCGAGTTTCCACCAAAACGAACGACACACGATACCCGCGTGATCATTGAATCACAATAAAAATGATGACTCAATGTCTACAAAGTATCCGCTCGTGTCAGTTCTAAGAACTACCGGACGATCACCTATGCAACCACTGCAACTTATGTTTTATTGCATAGGTTACATAAAGGTAACCATACAAACGATAATTCAGTCTTAAGATAGATTCCAACAAACGAAGTTTAAAGATAAACTTAATAAAGAACATCGGTTTAAAACAAAAAGAAATTGTTTTTTTTTATTTCTAAACCAATAGTGTCTAAAACTGGCGCAGTCGGTAGGATTGTGTCAAGCTTAAAAAAATCAGAAGTTTTTTTTTGTATACGTGTTTACGTTTAATTGACAATCCGAAATATTTGTGATTATTAAATCGCGAACGAAAAGAATCGTCGCGTAATAATAAGAATCAAACAATAAATCGCGAACGAAAGAATCGTCGCGTAACCAAACGTAACATCAAATTGTGTATATATATAGTGGACCAAAGAAGAAAAAAAAAAGCTGGAAAAAAAAATTGTTCGCAGCAATTAGCATATGAGTGTATAATTAATATCAATCGAAATTAATAAAATATATGTATATACGAGTGCAGTAAAACATAATAGTGACCACTACAACCACCAAGTGAGCAAGGAAACCCACCATCAAAATCAGCATCAAGGTCACCATCAAGATCACCATCAAGATCACCATCAAGACTACCATCAAGACCACCATCAATAACGTCCCAACATCAAGGAAACTCAAGTACAAAACCACTAATAACCTATTCGGCATTGGTAAGAATTAATTTTAAGCAGTTATTAACCTTATGTCCACACCAGAGACACTGGAAGACCAGGTAGAAATTGTTAGACAACAGTCAAGACAATTAACCGACTTAGTGACAAACTTTTTCTACAATACCGATAACACACAAACAACCATGCTTACTCTAAACATCGATCCCCTTAAATACCTCTCGAAGTTACCCGAATTCAGTGGTGATTTCAGGGACTTGCAAAACTTTGTAGACTTAATTGATAAAATACACCCTATTATGATCAAATATGATCCATTAGCCCAGAGTATCTTTTCCGATACTATAAAATCTAAATTGAAAGGCAGAGCTCGCGAAGTGATTGAAATTAACAATCACACTACAAAATGGGCAGAAATTAGACAAATCTTGTACAATAATTTTGGCGACCGTCTTACCCTCGAAGAACTCTTCGACGAACTAAGATCTGTCAGGTTTAGGACGCACGCCATCGATTTTTATAATGATATAAAAGGTATCTTAAGAAGACTGAACGTCAAAACTAAACAAATAATGGGAGAAAATGAACAAAGCGTCGCAGTAAATATTGCACAAAATAAGACTTCCGCTTTAGCCGTATTTCGAAACAAAATCCCCGAGCCAATGAGGTCTCTCCTGTATTGTAGAAATCCCGACAGTCTCGAGGCAGCCGTAAATATCCTGCACGAATCAGGATATGCGTATTTCAACCCATACCCTACAAGTTCTGCATCGTCCAATAAGGTCAAACATAGCCAAAATAGTTCTAGAGAAGAAAGCAATAGGTCTAATAACACTAACCGTAATCAGAGTAATAATAAGAATAGAAATTTTAGACATGATAAAAACAGACAACATTCAAACCGTTTCCATCAACAATCAAGTTCACATACTATTCCTAATAACCATATAAATGCAACACCTCATAATTATACTCCAGGACCATCTACATCCCAACCATATCATAACCAATCTAGTCGAACATTTGACGGCAACCCTCAATACAAAACTTCCCCAGAATCCATGGAAATTGAAATGGCACAAAGAAACAGAAGCAAACGCCAAACACAAAGAAAACCAGATGAAGGAAATAAAGGTAATACTTCGGTCACCAACGTCAGTGACAATGAAGAAAATTTTCCTTCAGATGCCTCGCATCAAAACTGCCACATATAGTAGTTAAAGGCAAATTAAGACCACTAAAATTCGTTATAGACACAGGAGCAACACACTCGATAATCAATCCAGGGCTGTGCTCTCCAGATAAAATAAAACCCATCAAAAACCCAATCACAGTAAAAACCCTTAACACTCACGTCAAAATATCACAGAAAGCTATTATACCTATGTTTAAAGAATTAGGAAATCCGCAAAACAAATTCGAGATGTATGTCTACCCATTCCATGACCAGTTTGACGGACTCATAGGTAACAATATTCTAATCCCACTAAAAGCAAACATAAATTTAGGAAACAACACCTTGTCTTTAGGGAAAAAGCAAGTGAAGCTGCATTTTAATGAATCATGCGCTCACTATAAAAATAGATCAACTAACGTAGCACTTTACCTTACCGGTAAATCAAAGGGAAGGCCTTGTCTATTTGCCAGAGCAAAAGACGCTGGATGGTAACGCGACCATTGAAGAAGGTATTTACGAGGTGGATGATCATAAAATATTAGCTCAAGTTAATTTTATTCACGGTACTAATAAACACAAAAAAACTGTTCGTTTCAAGCATATCGTAACTCAACCCGTCAACGAACAAAATTTCAACATAATTGAAAACCATGAAAAACCGCTATTAATAGAACAACTCAGGCTTGATCATCTAAATAGCGAAGAAAACTTAGGATTAAAGAAAATCCTGAGGAACTACAAAGATGTGTTCCATCAAGAAGAAAATAACTTAAGCTTTACTAACGCAATAAAGCACCGAATAAGAATGACCAATGATATTCCAATTCAAACAAAAAGCTATCGGTACCCATACATCCACAAAATAGAAGTGGAAAAGCAGATAAAAGAAATGCTTAAAAACGGAATAATACGGCATAGCAATTCTCCGTATTCGGCACCTATCTGGATCGTCCCTAAGAAGGTCGACGCCAGCGGTAAACCTAAATGGAGACTCGTTGTAGACTACCGCAAATTAAACGAGGTAACGATCGACGACAAGTACCCGATCCCGTGTATCGATGAAATTCTTGACAAACTAGGGCGATGTCAGTACTTCACGACACTCGACTTGGCAAAAGGATTTTATCAGATAGAAATAGACGAAAGAGATATCCATAAGACGGCATTCAGCATAGAGAACGGCCACTACGAATTTCTTCGTATGCCATTCGGGCTGAAAACAGCGCCATCGACGTTCCAACGTCTCATGAATAATATCCTAGAGGATTATATCAACGTCATCTGTCTCGTATACATGGATGATATAATTGTATTTTCAACGTCTTTGCAAGAGCATCTAGTATCACTAACGAAGATCTTCAAAAGGCTTAAAGAAGCCAATTTGAAAATACAATTAGATAAGTCGGAGTTTCTTAAGAAAGAAACTGAGTTCCTCGGACACATAGTCACACTTGACGGTATAAGACCGAATCCAAAAAAAATTGAATGCATTAAAAATTATCACATACCAAAAACAACTAAACAGATAAAACAGTTTTTAGGCCTTACCGGATATTACCGAAAATTTATCTAAGATTATTCGAAGGTAGCGAAACCTATGACGAAATACCTCAAAAAAGACGTCAAAATGAATATCGCAGATCCCGAATATGTACAGTCCTTTAACACTTTGAAAACCCTTCTAATCAATGACCCTATTTTAACCTATCCTGACTTTAATAAGAAATTCGTGTTGTCGACAGATGCAAGCCAGTATGCTTTAGGAGCTGTCCTTTCACAGGACAATCATCCAATAAGCTATGCAAGTCGCACATTAAACGAGCACGAGGTAAACTATAGTACCATAGAGAAGGAACTCCTAGCCATCATTTGGGCCACCGGTTATTTTCGCCCCTACCTTTTCGGTAGAAAATTTATTATAGAAACAGACCATAAACCACTCACATGGCTCTTTTCTGTAAAAGAACCAAATTCGAAATTAGTGAGGTGGCGTCTGAAACTTTCTGAATTCGACTACGAAATCAAATATAAGAAAGGCACTAAGAACATGAATGCGGATGCTCTTTCCCGTATACCTCATCCCGAACTAAACATTTTAGAAAACGAAATAATTCCTACGAGCAAATATCCAATTAACGTTTTTAAAACCCAAATCATAATCAGAAAATCCCAGTCCGGTTCCCTTAAGATAAAAAGAATACATGTTTTTAACAAGAATCGAGTAATAATATATGCCAAAACCTTTGATGAAGAAACCGCTTTAACCCTCCTTAAAAATCATTTTAACCCCAAAAATTTGAACGCAATCTTAGTAGAGGATGAAAACATTTTTAATATGATTAAAGAAACTTTCATTAAATACTTCAGAAGCAATGGTAAACTTAAAATTATTAGGTGTTTAAAGTTACTAGAAGACGTAACAGACGAGGAAGAACTAGCCACAATAATTGAAAATGAACATTCGAGAAACAACCACAGGGGAATAGAAGAAGTCTATAAAGAGCTAACACTTAGTTACTATAACCCAAAACTGAAACAAAGAATTACCAAATTCATCAACAACTGTGATGTCTGTAACAGTGAAAAATATGTTAGAAATCCACCCAGACCTCCTTTTAAACTAACCGAAACCCCAACAAGACCTCTTGAAATAATACATGTCGATGTATTTTATAGCCTCGAAAAATCTCTCTTCGTTACAATAATTGATAAATTTTCAAAACATGCATGCGCTATTAAAATTTTAGGAAGAACTTGGACAGAGTTCAAGCGAGCCCTTTCCTTCTACTTTAGTCAATTTGGACCAGTGAAAAAGATAATAGTAGACAACGAACCAGGTTTCAAAGCATTACCCCTAAAAGAATTTATATTACAACAAAACATAGAACTGCATTTTACTTCTAACAGTAATCACACATCAAACGCTGATGTCGAACGATTACACAATACAATAAACGAACATATCAGACTCCTTAAGCATGACGAAGTTAACAATGAAGGCACTGTCGAAGACAAGATATTAAAAATAATCGTATTTTACAATAATAAGATCCACTCAACGACAAACAAACGGCCAGTAGACTTTGTAAATGGTAAAATTCACGAAGACGAATATAAAGAAATCCATAATCGTATCCTAGAAAAGAAACAAAAGGTGATAAATAGGTTAAACATCAATAGGCAGGACATTCCTTTAAAAGATGGAAAGAACTTTGTAAAAGAAATTAGAGGAGGAAAAAATCATTCTAAATATAGAAAAATCCAAACAGAAAAAGTCGACGAAGACCATCTAAAAGATTTAAAAAACCAAAAAATCTATTACAAAACTCAGATCAAACCACAAAAGAAACATCATACAAGGAAACTATTTGATTAAATTTAAAAATTGTGAAATATCAATCGATAATAAAACATTTGTAAATTTCGAGAAGAGAATATATGAAACCATCATTTTACCAAATTTAATGACTAAAACTAAAGAAAGTAAATTAGTTAATAATGTAAAATTAGACGAACTTTATGTAAAGCATGTAGAAAATACGAAACTAATTGAGAAAACATCAAATGTCAATAAGTCCTTTAACGCATCTTCCATTACCCTAATTATAATAATAATTGTAACATTAGTATGCATTTATATTTTAAGAAAACGAAAAACGACAACTATAAAGGTTTCGTAGGAGCCTCAAGCTAACGGTGGGGGTGTTACAGTTGTTACAGTTGCAGGTGACACTTCCACGAAAAACAAGAACATAATATAAAACAAAAGCAAAATTGTAATGCAAAGGCGACCGTCCGAGTTCCCACCAAAACGAACGACACACGATACCCGCGTGATCATTGAATCACAATAAAAATGATGACTCAATGTCTACAAAGTATCCGCTCGTGTCAGTTCTAAAAGAACTACCGGACGATCACCTATGCAACCACTGCAACTTATGTTTTATTGCATAGGTTACATAAAGGTAACCATACAAACGATAATTCAGTCTTAAGATAGATTCCAACAAATAAAGTTTAAAGATAAACTTAATAAAGAACATCGGTTTAAAAAAAGAAAATTGTTTTTTTTTATTTTTAAACCAATAGTGTCTAAAACTATTTACCTCAGGGATTAAGTCTTATTTAGAAGACCGAAAGTACAGTGCCTTTTTTAGACTTTCCGTTTCCAACCCAGTCACAGCGCCTACTGATGTACCACAGAGAAGACACTTAGGACCTTTGATCTTAAATTTGACTATAGACGATGTTGTGCTTATCGTTTTACACTCTGACGTAGAGATTTACGCACGACATGAGATTATCTAAGCAAATACTCCCTCTGGTGTCAACATAATCTCTTAGAGCTTAACGTGAAAAAATGTCAAGCTATTACTTTGTCACGGAAACGTCATACCCTGCCTCAAAGATCGTATTATATTAACAACGAGCTTGTCTCCATTGTCTCTTTAATTCGTGACCTGGGCATTATCTGCGACGCTCAACTTAGCTTTCGTGCTCACATCGACAACATTATTAGCAGAGCTTACTCAGCACTCGGCTTTGTTAAACGTTGGTCGAAGGAGTTTACTAACCCCTACGTCACTAAATCCCTTTATATGACCTGTCCAGCGTAGATTCATTCGTTTTGCCTTACGTGGGCTAGGTGGGGATGTTTCACACAATCTACCTCCCTACGTGAATCGCTTAAAGCTGCTTAATTTACAATCCCTCAGCACTCGTCATGATATTGCAGATATACAATAGTTTTTGTTCATAAGTTGTTATGTGGTTATCTTGAGAATTCTCTTTACACAGTGGTTCCAGAC